>JASAND010011635.1:0-135201 GCA_030248195.1 Trissonchulus latispiculum
GAGCAAACTGCCCAGAAACGCCTAATATCTGTGTTTTCTGAACTCGTTAGTCATTAGCCAGTGGATTTGCTAAGATATCCTTTAAAAAGAAGTGTCAAGTAACTTTCAGCTATATTTAGTAGAAAAATTTCTTATCCCAACTGCCCTTTTATGGGCAACCATTTTCAGGTGAAGGTGTCAAAAATGGATAAAAACGTTTAATGTCCGATTTGGTTGAAAAGTCGGTCATAGGGTAATTCGGGGACGCAGATTCCAAATCTGCAATCGAAATGTTTGTGTTCCCGTGGATCCTGAGATATGGCCAGTTTTGGGGCTGTTGGAGTCCGCAAAAGTGAGCAAGCCGTTTGTGGAAAGTCATATATCAGTACTTTTTTCGAAGCCGGTAGTGAAGTTGAGCTGGTGGATTTGCTATGACTCCCCTTGAGAGGGTGTATCAAGTAACTTTTAGTGATATTCAGTGAAAAATTAGTTATCCCAACTGCCCTTTCAAGGGCAACATTTCTAGAAAAGTTCCTTATCCCAACTACCCTTTCAGAGGCAACCATTTCCGGAAAATCGACGCTACAAAGTTAGCTATATAAAGAAAGAAGCGGCGGCAAACCATTCATGCCAATTTAGCTTGTTAAGTATTTACACAATTCTAAGTAATTACTTACACTATTTCAGGTAAGTACTTATCCAATGTTAGGTGCATACACAAGCTTCATTTATATAATGCATGTGTTGACGTCATCAATCAATGTTTCATCAAGTAAACATCTGTCACGATTGGTGAATGCTGTGGGAACTGGTTAGAACCGGTTATTGAATCTGCTTAAGGATTGTGAGTTGTATTAATAACTGGTACGTAGTGATTGGATACACAATGCTATACCAGTACTGACACAAGCGTCAAGCGATTTATGTATGTATGTATGTGCTGCTGTCATTAATCAATGCTTGCTGAAGTAAGCATCTGTCGTCATTGATTGTTGTGAGGGAACTGGTTAGAACCGATTCTTGAATTTGTTTAAGGGTTGTGCGAATAACTGGTATATAGTGATTGAATACTTACGATAGCGGTATCAATACTTACGTTAGTCTGAAATAAGTACTTACGTTATGTGATGTCAATACTTATGCTATGTGATGTAAATACTTACGTTAGTGTGGAATAAGTACTTACGTTATGTGATGTCAATACTTATGCTATGCGATGCAAACACTTACGTTAGTGTGGAATAAGTACTTACGTTATGCGATGTCAATACTATGTCCGTTTTCAATAGGAACTTACGTTCTGTGCAGTTAGAAACTTGAAATTAATAAAAAGGCGCACTTTCCTAGTAAAAATTACTTAGCTAACTATGTCTGAATATCCAGAATGCTCAAAGACTTACTCTCATCGACAAAGCTTGTACAATCACAAGCTTTAAGCTCATAGCTCAGAGTCCGAAGATGAGAGCGAACGTGACACTGGCAGCAGTACTGACAGTTCGCAGTCTGAAAAATTAGGAGACTTTTGGCAAGAGTTAAAAGATGAAGCTATAGCAAAGCATGAGTCAAGATTGGAACGACTTTCTAAAGAGTATGAAGAAGACGGATACTCTTCAAGACAAGCAAACCAAGAGGCTTATGCCGATCTCCTACCACGCATCAGACGTACTATCAATAATTTGCTTCTAAACAGATTTGAACAACTGATTGCTTTCGGAGACGATCCAATTATAAAGGAGATTATTGAAAAGAAGGATATAATAGTAGAAGATAAAGGAATAGATGTATTTGAGGCATATAAGATTGCTATTTAGCAAAATAGGAAGATAGATGAACTTATCCTCCCCAACAATGGAGATCCTATGGAAGAATCTGATGAAGAGGATTAAAGTGTGTTTATAATAATTTGTGTAGTGATAACTTGACTATGTTATATGATGGTTATTTACTACAAAGGAAAAAACGTAACGGTAGCCTTAAGCCGTCTGATGAAACCCTTGGCAGGGGTAGAAACGGTTTTAACTAGTAGGAATAGTAACAACTATAGCAAGCAATTTGACCGTAACAACAAATGGTGTCATCCCAACAACCACAGCAAACAGTGCCTCCGTTCTGGTAATGCAGGATAGTTTATATTAACAGAAACCAGAGGAAAACCTCATTTGTGTTATTTTTCTTGGTTGAGCGCGGAGGGTTACAATGTTTTGGTGGTGTTGGTTTGGTGTGGATTGGCGTGAAGTTAGTGTAATTGCTATGAGCGAATCAGAATTTCTCTTTAACAAAAGATGCCGCCCTTGTAGCAGATGCTGCTATGGCTGACTTTTCTTGTGCTGATTCCGTCGGGACTCCAAACAATGTTGGCTATTATGGAAGGAAACTATTTGATAAGTTTATGGAAACTTGACTATCCCAGTTCTCCCACTTTGTGTGAAGATGGATGGGCACGACATTGTAATTTACCTGTGCATCGTTTGTCGTTCGACAAGATGTTGTATGAACTGAAATTGATGTTAGGTCATTGTACTGGAAGTCATATATCATCAACTGTTTTACAAAAGGAGGCTTGATATCTTTTATCCACTCTTATTCGTACAATTCCTTCCTATCAAGCACGGAAATAGCGATTCGGATTGGGATGTTGTTGACTTACCTGACATTTGATTAGTTGTGTTTTGCTTGATAAAAACATTTATAAGTGAGGTATGAGATTTATGGAGATGATATCAACAGTTGGACATTATAAAAAATAAAAAATACCTGTGCTGCATATAATTGTATTTAAATGTATATATTCAATAAAAGAAACCAAAAACCGTAACGCCGAGTGCTTGGCGGCTCCGGTAAATCCGAGTCCTTTTTGAACTAGAGTGAGTCCGGAGCACCCAGGTTTTGAAACTGGGAATGGCACCTAAATTGGCCCGGAACTGCAAGTTTATATCTACTAAAATACTTTCAGTTGTCTTGGTCAAACTGAAATTTATGATTTTTTAACATTTTCAAAATTTTATAATTTTGAGTTTTGAAACAATTTGCCTCCAGTATGCACGTATACAAAATTTCACACAGTTATTGGCCAAAACATTAAAAAATAGGGTTTTAGGGGGGAGCGCAAAAGATCCAAGAATCCTTATATATGGATAATAAAATACACATGGTACTGTACATCTGCATACGTTACTCTTCAGTAATTTAAAACAATAGTGTAATGGTTGAGCCGTGATTGAGCCGTTGAGAACTAACAGAACTCATCTCACTAATAGGACGAACTCATCCCACTAATAGGAATACGACTCATCCCACTGTAATGGGTGGGTGTTTTTTAGAGTCTAAATGTGTGCGTGTGTGTATAAATTATTTTGGGAAATTGTGTTTGTTGGTGAAATTCACGTGTGTATTAGATGTGATTTTATTCAGTCAGTCTGGTTTTTTTATTCAGTTTTGTCTTGCCGCTAGGCGGCGCTGTTAACTTCCAGAATTTTCTAGACTTTTTGCAACCAATCAAAATTTGATACGGGTCTTTCGAAATCAATAGGTCTTTTCGGATAGGCTACATAGGGGGTGGTCTGATGCGCAAGAATCAAAAGTAGTCAGTCTTAAGTTTTTCTGTTTCAGCGAGTGGTCGGGTTTGTTTTTACGCCTAAACATACGCCTTATACATATATGATATTTCCCCTAATTGTGTTATTTTTACTAACGTGACCCCCAATTTAGGTCGTTCCGGCCAAATCATCCCTTATTAATCAACCTGGCTCTGCAGAGCTCCCAAAAGCAGTGGCATATTGACCCTCCATGCTGGGTGCGGACGCCTCGTCAACGTGGGAGGTCCCCACACAGGACTCCCAGTCTCAAGCCGACCACCAGTCCCGGCCCCAAGGTAGCTGGGTTCCAGGCAGTTGCCAAACCACCAGGCCACCAGTGCTGTGAGAGGGGCAGCAAGTCAAGGTCCCTCCGCGAATCCAAGTGGGCCTCGGACCTCCGGTAACCAGATCGACGGACCCTAATTCAGCTGGCACGGCAGTTGCGGAGAAAGAAGAGGAGGAAACCTCCAAGATATCGGGAGCGTCAAAATCACTGGACGAAATTGGAGCCGGCACGGAGTCCCAAGGGGGACAACAGGAATCTGTTTCTGTGGGTACCCTGGAGGCACAGACTAAGGAACTATTGTAGGCCCTAAAAAGAAAAGCTTCAGAATATTGGACATGGCTTGGCGAGCCATTTGTACCAACAAAACCGAGGACATCCCCCAATTTCTGAACATTCTGACTGGAGAGGGTTGAAACAAATTGTGGATGATATTGAACAAGGATAACAACAGGAATATCAACGGCTGCGACTGGGATCGGATAGTAGCCTTCTGCGAAGGCGCCAAAGCCAGCACTGGTCCTACTCCCCTTCTGGTGGGCTGCTTTGAGAGCTCTGCAGAAGAGCCAGGTTGAGTAATAAGGGATGATTTGGCCGGAACGACTCTTAAATTGGGGGACGGTTAGTAAAAAACACAATTAGGGGATATATATATATATATATATATATATATATTGGTTATATGTTTAGGCATAAAACAAACCCGACTACTCGCTGAGAAAGAAAACTTAAGACTGGCTGCTTTTGATTCTTGCATCATACCACCCCCTATGTAGCCAATCCAAAAAGACCTATTGATTTCGAAAGACCCGTATCAAATTTGATTGGTTGCAAAAAGTCTAAAAATTCTGGAAGTTAACAGCGCCGCCTAGCGGCCTGACAAACTGAATAAAAGCCAGACTGACTGAATAAAATCACACCTAATACACACGTGAATTTCACCAACAAACACAATTTCCCAAAATAATTTATACACACACGCACACATTTCGATTCTAAAACACCCACCCATTACAACACAACAAATCGTGGACCTGTAACTGGTAAGGAGATTTGTAAGCCGAAGCTGCTCGATTTAGGCTTACACCCCGCCAGGGGATACAGGAATGCCAATGGCCTGTAGAAACGAACGCCTGTCAACGCAGACTACCTAATAAAATTAGTCATTGTTAGTCCCACAATACTACCTAGCTGTTCTAATTAGCTCGCCAGAGGATAATATATAGGCGAACGGGGACCGGGGATTGGAGAAAAACCGGTCAAGAGGTGGAGAGGTTAACAGATGAAGGAACGGAACCTTCCCCACAATGAGAAATGAAGGGGAGTAGTCGGTCAGACGCAACAGAAAAAGAGCAGCTAGAATTAAGTTTTAAATAAGAAACTAGAAATAGATGGTATAATTTATTGTAAGGAAACGAAAGAAAAATTTGATAACTTCGAAAAGCGTGGGTAAAAAAGAATGGGGGCCCAACAAGAAAGGCAACCGTTCGAAGTCAAACACTCCCAACTGCTTGTGCAACCGATATTTGCCATGATGATGGCACCTCAGGTGGCTGCTACGTAACGGAATGATCGAGTTTTTCCAAAACGAATAAAGAATAGCTCAGCTATACACACCGCTGCGCTATGCACACTGCATGGTCATTGCACGGTCACTGTATGGCTTAGCAAATTAGTTTAGATCTATCGGTGCGTTTCACAAAGCCCTCTTATCTTTAGGAGCTCCTAATTTTCCAAGTTAAGAGCACAGTAAAGATTTAGCTATTTTATGAATTGCTCCAACTTTAGGAGAGCTCTTAAAGTTTGCTCCTAAAATCGGAGCACGTTTTAGCACTCCTAATATTGAGTGAAAATTCTAGAAAAACGTTAGTAAAAAACCTGGTTAGAAAACGAAAATCTTAAGGTAGCGCTTGCATTATCGGGGTTATTGATGTAAGATTTGGACAGATTGTTCAATGTTGAAGAAATCCTTAGTCTGGCTGGAGGGTTATCTTGTGACAAAATTTCGGCTCCTGGGAACCCATGATTGGATAGCTACTCTTCATAGCTCAGATAATCAAAATACGTTTATGCATCACATGATAATTTGAATGCTTAGCGTAAAAAGAGCTTTAAAACGATGTGCATATATATCTCCACTCCATACATTAACACGGGGTCCGATTCTGGGGGGTCTACCCCGACCTCGGCGAGGGGTCTACCCCTGAAAACATCCAAAATGTTAAGGGGGGACTGCCCCGAAATTAGCAAAAATTCCGAGTTTTTGAGGGGTTTGAGAAGAAATTAGCAAAAAAATGGCAATTTTTGCTAATTTTAAGAAATTTTTTTGAAAAAATCGCTAAAATTTGCTAAAAATTACCAATTTTCAGTGAAAATCGCTGAGGGTCTACCCCTTTTTTTTCCTTTCTGGACGAGATGGTCTGCCCTTTTTCCTTTTCGCTGAGCGGGTCTACCCGTGTTTTGTCGGTCTGGGGGAATCTGCACCCCCCATTCCCCCCACGTTATCCTATGCATATCTCTTCTCTACGTGGTTTCTATCAAAAGTTACAGGCGGTTGAATATATGACAAAGTTACGTTTACCATTCCCATCGCGAATGGCACTGTAAAAATCAATCGTACGGAAATGAATTCAACAGGGCTTTTCATGATGCTTTTGTGTTGATTTGTTCATTATTTTATGAAATACACTGTGCGACTTATTAAAAGCATAACATTTGCGCAAAACTGAAGTGATTAGTGCGAAAGTTTTCATTTTAATTTTCTCATAAATGCTGTGACCAAACTCGCTCAAATTTTGCATGCACGTTTATTTGACGGGTACGCAGGGGCGATTTTTTTAGTTCTTGTTAAAATCGTATATTACGTTAGATATTGACTTTCAAAGTTTTTGAACATCTATAAAATACTCAAAACTGCATAAATCGAAAAACTGAAAAAAATTTCTAAAAAACAGGGGTCTAATTTCAGGAACAAAATCAGGAACGGGGGTGATTCATGATTTCAACCCCAAGAACCCCCATGAAAATAAAAGCTCCAAGGAAAACAAGTGAGTAGTATATAGAGGGCAGTTGGTGTAGTATTGGGGGGGTACAATGGGGTACGTGGCTCATGTGGCTGTGGCTCGGTGGCTCGCGTACCCCCTCCTAATTTGTGGACTGCGTACCCCCTCCTAACTTGTGGACTACGTACCCCCTCCTAACTTGTGGCTCGCGTACCCCCTCCTAACTTGTGGAGCATAAACCCCCTCCTAACTAGTGCCTGAGGCTGAGGTACGGATTTAGAGGGATTAAGTTGGATTAACTTCAAAAATAGGCCTAGAGAGCCGGGAAAAAGCCTCTCTAGGGGTTTTCGGGGTCGTAGAATCGGATTCTACAATGAGATCAGTGCTCACTGCTCAGCCCAGGGGATTTGTGGGATTTGCGGGATTAAGTGGGATTAACTCTAAACTTGGGTCTAGAGAGCCGGGAAAAACTCTCCCTAAGGGTTTTCGAGGTCGTAGAATCTAATAATAGGACCGTGCCCCAGCTGCAACCTGCCTAAAGTCCAATACGTAATGCCCAGTGGTCAAAATATCAGATTAAACCCTGCAGTTATGTTTTTGTTTCCAATACTCTAGATAGTATTTGAATTTTAGTGCATAGCAAGTTATAAACAGCACTATGGTTAAGAAAAAGTTTGCAACTGCTTCGGTTGTTATGTAAGCATGGCACCACTCAGAGTAACTACCATGCTTTGCGAATATCTTGGTGTCCTAGCCCTGATAACGAATTTGAAAATTTTGCATTTGTTATCTCCTTAATTTCGACATGCACTTTTTGGGAAAATAGTTGGTACGAATAGGCACTAACAGGCAAGATTATTATCAGTGGCATTTTTGCACACTGTTGTTCGGGTTCTCGCGGCCCAGTTATTATCGTTTTGCTTTAAACAAGTTGCCGCTAGGCAAGAAATGTAACCTGCATGACTTTATAGAATAACAGTGGCATTTACGCTTAGCTATTATTTTTAAGATTTGTTATTAGATATGTTTTAGTTTACTGTCATAATGTTTAGTTGATTTCTAGGACTCGTAAAATAGTTACCAAAATTGAAATGTGTAAATACAACTCCAAAATATTAGCTAGAATTTTTTCTTTTATTCAATAGACTCTTTCGGACTTCCAATATTGATACTAAAATAAAATGAAATAATGCAGCTTTCTTAAAACACTTTACAGAACACTATTTTGCAGCTTTTGTTTTAAATTAGCGAATCACTGAACTGGAAAACAGAATTTCTGTTACCAGATACGGTTCAGTGTTTAAGGGATATCATGTATCATCAGATGTGCGGCGTGAACTGCCATCGCGTTGCAGCAGCTGCAACACAAAATATTAATGAAAGCGCTATGATAATTTTAAAACACATGCCGCCTAATACTAATGAAATCGACAGATCTACATCACTGGAAGCCAGGCAGCAGCTTCAAGCTTGTAAATGAATTGCTGCCGGGAGGAGTAGTTCCTAGAAATTTATCGGGAGGAACTGTATATTCCATTATGAGAGAAAACGATTCCCAGCCGTTTGACTTTTTTCTGTGTGGTCGCTGTGGCTGGCAGCATGCGGCAGCGGTCTAATTTCAGGAACAAAATCAGGAACGGCGGTGATTCATGATTTAAACCCCAAGAACCCCCATGAAAATAAAAGCTCCAAGGAAAACAAGTGAGTAGTATATAGAGGGCATTTGGTGTAGTATTAGGGGGGTACAATGGGGTACGTGGCTCATGTGGCTGTGGCTCGGTGGCTCGCGTACCCCCTCTTAATTTGCGGACTGCGTACCCCTCCTAACTTGTGGACTACGTACCCCCTCCTAACTTGTGGCTCGCGTACCCTCTCCTAACTTGTGGCTCGCGTACCCCCTCCTAACTTGTGGAGCATAAACCCCCTCCTAACTAGTGCCTGAGGCTGAGGTACGGATTTAGTGGGATTAAGTTGGATTAACTTCAAAAATAGGCCTAGAGAGCCGGGAAAAAGCCTCTCTAGGGGTTTTCGGGGTCGTAGAATCGGATTCTGCAATGAGATCAGTGCTCACTGCTCAGCCCAGGGGATTTGTGGGATTTGCGGGATTAAGTGGGATTAACTCTAAACTTGGGTCTAGAGAGCCGGGAAAAACTCTCCCTAAGGGTTTTCGAGGTCGTAGAATCTAATAATAGGACCGTGCCCCAGCTGCCACCTGCCTAAAGTCCAATACGTAATGCCCAGTGGTCAAAATATCAGATTAAACCCTGCAGTTATGTTTTTGTTTCCAATACTCTAGATAGTATTTGAATTTTAGTACATAGCAAATTATAAACAGCACTATGGTTAAGAAAAAGTTTGCAACTGCTTCGGTTGTTATGTAAGCATGGCACCACTCAGAGTAACTACTATGCTTTGCGAATATCTTGGTGTCCTAGCCCTGATAACGAATTTGAAAATTTTGCATTTGTTATCTCCTTAATTTCTACATGCACTTTTTGGGAAAATAGTTGGTACGAACAGGCACTAACAGGCAAGATTATTATCAGTGGCATTTTTGCACACTGTTGTTCGGGTTCACGCGGCCCAGTTATTATCGTTTTGCTTTAAACAAGTTGCCGCTAGGCAAGAAATGTAACCTGCATGATTTTATAGAATAACAGTGGCATTTACGCTTAGCTATTATTTTTAAGATTTGTTATTAGATATGTTTTAGCTTACTGTCATAATGTTTAGTTGATTTCTAGGACTCGTAAAATAGTTACCAAAATTGAAATGTGTAAATACAACTCCAAAATATTAGCTAGAATTTTTTCTTTTATTCAATAGACTCTTTCGGATTTCCAATATTGATACTAAAATAAAATGAAATAATGCAGCTTTCTTAAAACACTTTACATAACACTATTTTGCAGCTTTTGTTTTAAATTAGCGAATCGCTGAACTGGAAAAGAGAATTTCTGTTACCAGATACGGTTTAGTGTTTAAGGGATATCATGTATCATCAGATGTGCGGCGTGAACTGCCATCGCGTTGCAGCAGCTGCAACACAAAATATTAATGAAAGCGCTATGATAATTTTAAAACACATGCCGCCTAATACTAATGAAATCGACAGATCTATGTTACATCACTGGAAGCCAGGCAGCAGCTTCAAGCTTGTAAATGAATTGCTGCCGGGAGGAGTAGTTCCTAGAAATTTATCAGGAGGAACTGTATATTCCATTATGAGAGAAAACGATTCCCAGCCGTTTGACTTTTTTCTGTGTGGTCGCTGTGGCTGGCAGCATGCTTGTCGTAGCGGTAGCCGCCAACCGGTTGCTATTTACAAGCCTCCGCACGAAGATTTGTGAAAGTTTAGACCCGCCTGTAGCCGATGGGACTCCCCAGAGTATGGGTACGATGGGGATGCTTGTCCTATGTGCAGATCGATTACCACAGAAGGCTTAGATCATTGGGACCTGATCGACTACACTCAAAAGCATTCCATTGACAAAAATTATCCAATTTACTACCACAATGACAGACGTCCCCGTTGTGTGCTCTACGGCAACCATGGGACCAGCTATAGTCTCATGCCAACGGGGACGTCTCGAGTTTACGCCAACATCCGTATCTAGCTACGGTCAAATTGAACAAGGGATTCATGTGATAGTTCATGATTTTATTGATATTTCGTAATATTTTGATAACTGCATTTTGTTGTTATTTTATTATAATTTGTATTGATGAAATTAAAATAGATAATTTGTATTTTAGGGGTAATGCGCTATCTGAGCGAAGCGGCGTCGCCGCAATATTTTCCCCTGACACCTAAAGCCGGTGAGAAAATGAGGCCGTCGTGTTTTTCGTGTCAGGGGGGAAACAACAGCAACAACATCTGATTTGGATGGGAATATTTTATTTCTTTAATAATTCCATCTTTGTTTTTCTAATTATCGATGATTTTCTATAATCTTATGCTTTGATTGCGGATGCTGATCAGAATACTCAGTTTGATTTCCAAAACCGGAGTCACAACTCCATTGAAATTTGGCAGGAATGAAGGTAATACCATTTTTTAACTTTATTCATGGATGTAATGAAAAATTTTTTATCTGTAATGAAAAATTTTTTCATGTGTAATGAAAATGGATGTAATGAAATTTTTTCATGTGTAATGAAAATGGCTGTATTAAAAAATTTTTCGTGTTCGTGTGCAATGAAAATATTATTTTGGGTGTAATAAAAAATGTTTCATGTGTAATGAAAAAGTTCCATGTGTAATGAAAAATGTTCCATGTGTAATGAAAAATTTTTCATGTGTAATGAAACTGTGATTTACAAAAATTTTATTTTGTTTAACTGTGTATTGAAAATGTAAAATATTATAACCGCAAACCATTCTGGTGCTAACGCTAATTTTAACTATACATGCAACTGGTTAAAAACATTTGGAGCTGGATAGTCCGCGTAAGACAATGGGGTGAGGAGGGAAGGTCCAGATCACCAACCCGCGTCTAAAAGTGGCACGCAATCGTGCAGTACTAGTAGGTGATTGGCACTAACTGATAAGAATTGGTTTTTAGGTACAGAAAATTTAAATCTAACCATCATTGAATATCTACCAATTTCTTGTGCTTTCTTTAGTATCGTTTTTATTGCTATCTTTTTCTATCCTTTTTTCAATGGAGGCTAAGATTAAAGAAGAACTCCGGTCACTTTCTTTGTGGAATGAAGGAGTTACCGAGCGGTGGTTGGACACAGTGGGCCATTGCCTAAAAGTGCCAGATCAGCTGATGTGGACTGAGTTTCCTACCATAGATAACGGAGTAATGTACCTGAATTCTTTGGAACATCATTTCGTCAAACACGGGGAGAATCAGTTCGTCTGTCGTTCGGAAAACGAGTATTTGGGATTGGCCCGAACGATTTTGAAACAGTTTCTTTTCTGGCACAAGCAGGGTGTGAAGGGATTGGAAATTAAGGGCAGGAGGCAAAGAGTCGGCGTAGATCCACCATTGACCGAGGTGCCCCGAGTAGTGATACGTGGTGAAGCACAAATTGACAGATTGTTTTGGGTTACGGTTGAGAGGAATGGCAAGGCTGTGTACGAGCATACTAGAGAGGTCCACCCATCCGAGAATCTGCCGGTCGGAATGAGAAGCAGATTTGTAAGCCCCTTGAACCCAGAAATGGTTACTGTCGATGAGTTTGTTCAGAGAAAGGAGTGGGAACAGGTGGATTTGGTCATTGAGGTTATGCCCACCATCCCTGTTCGATTCGTTACCCTATATGTGAAGGAGAACTAATTGAACTGCTTATTTGTTATAGGCCAACTGAAATCTTATCCCAACTGCACTTATAAGGGCAACCATGGCCACTGGAGTCAGAAAGATGTTAAATTATGAATCATCTTTCGGTTTCAGTGACAATGGGAGTTGGGATACTTTCATCACAATATTTCTGTGGATGTCGATTAACAGGGCTATTAATACGCCAGTATTTTTAATGGAAATGATTAATGCATTATGGTTATTTTATGTTGATTTAATGCTACAATAAGATGTTTATGGTATTGGATCTTCTACCGCGGTTAAAACTGGGTAAGTACTGCGATTGTTAATTCTTCTGCCCCTTGACAAAGGTCAAGGGGCCAGCTCCTGAAAAGAAGCTGCCCCCACAAAATTTATCAGAATCTTTTCTCAAAATTTTACCAGAATTTTTTCCTCAAATATTTACACAAAAAGTACCATATTGTTTTTCTCAAAAAAAAATTTTTTTCATAAATTTTTAGAAACTTTCAAGATTTTGAACAAAATTTGTCAATATGTTTCTCAAAGATTTGGCCAAAAATTGGCCAGAGTCTCGTTCTCTAAATTGTCTCAAAATTAGACCCTTGTACATCTCTTTATTGGAAACTATGTAAACCACAAGTTCTCACCATTTCTTACCCCTTCCATGTCAACATACCCTACAAAAGAATTCTCAAGCGAATTTTTTGAAGGGCATATTTGATTATTTTACTTTAGAATACTTTATTTACAAATTGTGACAACAACAGTGTTCCATTGCTTCATAACATATTTCGCTGGAAAACTGAAGACAGAAGAATCAAAGTAAGTTCACCGTTTAATGATTCTAAGTTTGAAAAGGCTTTCGCAGGGAAGGCTTGGGACACTGATCGGGATAGGCAGTCTTCAAAATCCAACTTTTGTTGACCTTCTTCACCACCAATTTCACCCATTTCGTCGGTTGTCCTGTGGCACCGTAAATGCCGACATAAAATGGGAACTCCTTATGCAAAACGAGTCGTTCTTCAGGACGCCCTTTGCTGTCAGTTCCGGGCTGGGGAGAGGAAAATTGAGGTCATAGGAACGTTTTCTTCGTAGATTGACAGGCAATTGCGTAACTATAAAAGGAGGACACCGGGCCGACGGTCATAGAGGAAACATGCTTCCTCAGAGTATGGAGATTTAGCAAACTCCCGCAAGGCATTTTAGTGAAAACAATTAAACCGTGTAGCAGTTCAAGAGTTGGGAAGATACTTTGATGGTGTACCAACATTTAACTTCTTTTATTATATTTTTAAATTAACGAACTGTCTTGGCGTCTCTTCTTTTCAAAGTTAGTGATAAGGTTTAGTAAATAATGCAGTGGCATTAAACAGCAAATAATAATAACTAATGATTATATTACAATTAGTAAGTCTTTAATACTAATCAACTTTATTGAAAATTTGTAAATATTATACTGTATTATTGTATTATTTTTGTGCCATGCTCGTACCAGCCTGATCACGTGTTTGGCACACTGCCAATGATTGTAAACAACTTTGCGCAAGTTTGTTTACTTAGTGACTCATGTTATTCAATGATGCCAGCCTGCAGTCACGTGTTTGGCACACTGCCAATGATTGGAAGCAGCATTGCGCAATTTTGTTTACTTAGTTACTAATGTGCTTACAAACAAAAATTAACAATAAAAGCTTACATACTGAAGCTCTTGTTTTTAGCAATGGCTGTGTCATGTGAACAGTGTGGCAAATCCTTTGCCAGCACGTGTAATTTGCGACGGCATCAAAGAACCATTCATCGACCCAATCTCTCATCCTTCCAATGTCCCTTATGTGGAAGAACATTTAGTCACCGTGACTCCCATAAGCGCCATCAAAGATCATGTGGCGACTCAAATGAAAGACCCTACAGTCCCTCTATGATTCCTTTTGCCCTTCACGATGAACCTTACAGCCCCTCAATGTCTCCTCTCCACCCAGGGACAAGTGAAACAGTAAGAGTTTGCGTAGCTTGTGTTATTAAAAATGCTCATGAATTTTCTATATGCAAAGTGTGTGCTCAGGATGTTTCTGTATTGTTGCTACATTGCTATTAATTGTCAAGAATTTTACCAAATTAAATACAGTGCTCCGTTTTAGAGCGAAAACACTTGTCCTGTGTGTGACCTTGTTAGATGACCAAGTTAGTTAGTTAGTTAGATGTTAGTTGTTAGAAAGTGTCAGATGACCTTGTTCATCATATTAGGCAGGTTCATACACTGGATCCGGACACAAATGAGGTAGTCAGCAATGAATCATTAAAAAATTTACTAATGTTAATTTATGTTATTGACTACGTCTTTTGTTACATAGAGCTCTCTTTTTTACGTACATCAGCTGCATTTATAAAGGCCATTATGAACTATGAGTAGTATTGGAAGTTACTCCACAAACTCTTTTATGGTTCATAAAATAGTGCGTGGATAAACATAAATTGATATTCCCAAAATTTGGAAGTTAATCAGTAAATTCTTTTATGTCTATAAAAGAGTATATTGATTAATGGCAATTGCATTAAAAACAATCCTTAGATTGTTTACTACTGAGTTTATTTGATTATTGGACTGTTTCGTTGCAGCACGTAGCTCAGTGTCCTGTGTGCAACCAACGTTTCAGCCAGAAACAAAGCCTCTTACGGCATTTACGGGAGGTTCATAAACAGAGTGACAAGCCTTCCAGTTCTCCATTTGCTCGAGGTCGTTTGACAGGGACGAACGATTGGAGCGCCATATGGAGTCAAAGCGCTCTAATGAAGTAAGTGTTTCCAGCGTAATAGTTCATTGGACTGCTACTGTTGTTGTAGTGTATGTATGTGAGCTTCTTTTTCGGGCTGCATAGTTCGTGTATGAATCCGAGTTCTTAGTTATTGTTGTCTTGTTTTAGAGAAAGCAGAGATGTCCCATTTGCTATCAGAAGTTCAAGCGAATGGACAGGTTCTTGAGGCATCTCAAGCAGCAGCATGGTGAGAAAAGATTTACTTGTGACCAATGTGGGAGGAAGTTCAGACGGGAAGACAACATGCGGGTCCACCAAAACAGAATGCATGTGGGACGGAAGCGGAAGGCGAGCTCGTCCATTGAGCCCGCCAAGTCGGCCCGCTTCGATGAACCTGATGATGTGGAGGAGGATGCTATTGATCCTCCACAATACCACAATGACAGAATGGATCAGGTTTATCGCGACAATTGGGCTCAAATCCGCACCCATCATCACCAAACCAACCCTCCTCGCCACCAGAACAGACACAACTTCATGCTTGAAAACATGGACCTCCTCGAAATCAAAGCACACATGGAAGAAGTGTTTGACGAACAATCCACCGTTGGCAAATGGAGCATCCGATTAGGATTTATCCTCAGGGACACAGTTACTGAAGAACTGGTGTATTATTACGCCAGTTGCAACACCCAAGTTTTCGGTGCTCCAGTACTCGTTGCCAACCGTGACGACTTTGAAAATTTGTTGGACAAACTAGATATGGCCGATTTGTTGGAGTGGGCTAAGCAGCAACGAACAAGCACAAAGTTCGTTGTTGAAAGAATCACAAATGTAACTATAGTCGTTGACCGACTCAACGATTTCCCGATTGGAGCTCCAGTTATACTTCCAGAATTCATTAAGCGAAATAAGGCCATCAGATCCCTGGACACTGGAACCAATGGACCCTACGCTGATAGAAAATGCTTTTTCCGATGTTTGGCGGTTCAGGGTGAGGATGAACAACGAGACATTGAAACTGCTACTGAACACTTTTATAATCGGTGGTGTGAGCACATAGAAGTGAATGATGAAGAGGAGGAGTTCGAGGGCATCACCTTGGATGAGATACAGCGTGCAGAGCAATTATTCAATGTCAATATCTACGTTGTTGAGCTTGTCCAAGAAGAAGTCGATCCAGCAGACATAGACGAAGACGACTTGGATCAGCAGCAACCAACAGAGGCAGAACAACCAGGACCAGTTCAACAAGAGGAACCAGCTCAACAAGATGCACAACAACCAGAACAGGAAACAAATCAACAGGAACAAGATCAACCACAGCAATCAGTTTTAGCAAGACTGCTAGAAGCAGCCAATGAACCACAAGTGGATCTTTTCTACCTGTACGATCAACAAGAGGTTCCTGAAGATGAAATCGTCGACTGGAATGCCCCAGTCGTCGAACAGCAAAGACACCAAAACCCATTCATCGATGATGAGGCAGAAGACGATGAAGATGCAGTAGACGAACAGGTGGCTGTGGACGTTTTGGCTGAAGGTGCAGATGAGGTTGAAGAGCCAGCAGAGGTCCGGCTCAAAAAGACCTTTGCCCGGCTATTGTACAGGCCAAACGCCACATTTGATACCACTGTCTACCTTAACCTGTACGAAGATCATTTCTCCCTCATCACTGACATCGAAGAGTATTGCAAAGCCTGGCGATGTCAGAAATGTGATGGATTTTTCAAGAGTCGGTACCACCATACCCGACACGAACCCGTTTGCAATGGTGGCACAACCAAAAGACGCTATCCCGGTGGCGGTTTGGGTATGCCTAAAGGCATTCACCAGCTGCTAAAGGAGGAAGGCCTTGAGGTCCCAGAGCAGTGATACTTTCCTTACCGCTGCACATACGACTTTGAAGCCATGTTTGAGACTATTAACAAGGTGACAAAGTCAGGGAAGCTGCGCTTCACTAAGAAGCTTATTCCTGCTTCAGTGAGCGTAGCATCCAATGTCCTGGGTTTTGAGGAACCAAGATTTTTCCTGTCAAATGGGGACAGCAAAGACCTCATCATGGATATGGCCAACTGCATGGAAGCAATCAGTGCGGCTTCCTGAACAATCATGATGGAGCAGTACGGGGACTTGTACAATGTTGTCAAAGATCGGGCAACGGAACACCAGGCATTGAAGAAACAGGCAGAAAGGAACAGAAAGAACAATGTTCAGGATGAGGAGTTGGAAGGAAGAGTAGCCGAAACAAAACGTTGGACCAAATACTTTGGGAAACTGGAACGATGGCTGAGTCAGTTGCCTGTGCTAGGCTTCAACTCAGCCAAATTTGATTTGAATCTCATCAAGCAGCACTTTATTCCCTATTTGGTCCGGAGCTAAACGAAGATTTATTACGTCATCAAGAAAGGCCACTCGTACTTGGCTATATCCACAGGATCATTGCTTTTCCTGGATATGAGCAATTACCTTGCAGCAGGAACCAGCTATGCCGCTTTTTTGAAGTCGTTCCAAGTGGAACAACAGAAGGGATGTTGGCCATATAAATGGTTTACATCCCTTGATCAATTAGATGAAGAACAGCTGCCACCAAGAGAAGCCTTCAGTTCCAGGCTCAAACAAACGGAAATTTCAGAAGAAGAGTATGTGGAGGTTCAGGAAACTTGGAGAAGAGAAGGTTTTTACACCATGAGGGACATGTTGATATGGTACAACAACTTGGACGTTGTACCATTCCTGGACGCAGTTCAACGAGTTTGGTCCCTGTTCGTTGAACTCGACATCGACATTTTCAAAGAATCCATTTCGCTACCCGGTGTGGCAATGAAGAATCTTTGGCAACAAAAGCAGCCACACATCATTTTCCCTTTGTGGAATAAAAACACGGCTCACCTCCAACATCTCATTCGAAACAATTTCGTCGGCGGCCCGTCCTTAGTTTTAAAACGAATGCACATTATTGGTGAAACGTACATTGGGAACAAGGTTGTCAAGTCGATAGTTGGATACGATGCCAACAGCCTTTACCTCAAGGCCTTGTGCGAAAAGATGCCAACGGGCCTTTATTACATTTGGGGGCCAGCCAACGAACACGATATTGGGCAGCCAGTGAGAACCAAAACATGTACAGTGGAAGAAGCGAGGGTTGAGGAAGCTAAATGGAAAGACCAGGTTAAGGACAACATATCCAAAAACTTCCGACCTGAAATTGGGTTCAGGTATGCGTACAAGGAACTAACGTTCCTTGCTATTAAAGGCTACGAACTGGAACAACGAATCCAACAGGAAATGGGAATTGAAGAAAGGCTGTTCATCCAACATCAGTTCAACGGAGGACAGAAAGTGTTCTACCGTGGAAAGTCCAGGTACCCTGTAGATGGGTACATTTCCCATTGCAGACTTTTTAATAAACCAGTTGTGCTTCAGTTCCATGGATGCTTCTTCCATGGACACAACTGTCCTATGACCCATGAAATGGAACCAGAATTGAAGGACCAAAGAACCCGCAGTTCCCAAGAAGTGGAAGATTACCTCAAGTCACTCGACATTCACTACATCAGAATGTACGAATGCGAATTCCACCAGCAGTATATACAACCGCGAACTGGAAAAAATGGGCTTTTACCGCTGGTACAAACGGCGACAGATTACTCAACAAGCTGACGCCCTCTTATTCGACATCAAATGCGGCAATGTTTTTGAACTTGCCGAAGTTGATATCCAGGTCCCGTGCTGGGACATGGAAAAGAGGGCGGCGATGAGGGAATTTCCTCCCATTTTCAAAAACTCCGAAATTTCCATAGACGACATTGGACCAATCATGAAGGCGTATGCAGAGCAACATGGAATCATGAAGAAGCCCAGACGATCCTTAATATCCAGCTATTACGGAGAAAAAATTATGCTGACAACTCCATTGCTGAAATATTACATGGAAAAGGGCCTGATTATCACTCGAATTCATCAGGTCCTCGAATTTGAAAATGGTGAAGCGGTGTTTGAAAGGTGAAGCACTCAATTGCGGAACATCGCCGACAGGCTGACAGAGACCCTTCTCAGAAAATTAAAGGCGAACTTTGGAAATTGCTCGGCAACTCGTACTACGGCAAATGTTGTATGGACGTAGAGAAACACAAAGACCTGTCCTTCGTAAACTCTAAAAAAGCCGAACGAATGGCCAATGATCCACTGTTCCGAAAGAAAGATGAAATTGGAGACGGCATCTACGAAGTAACGATGGCGAAGAAAGAGGTAACTTTCAACCTCCCTAACCTCATCGCCTTTTTTGTCTACTCAGATGCCAAACTGACTATGCTTAAATTTTATGACTTCCTTTGTGATACCATCGGGAACGAAAATTTCGAACTCATTCAAATGGACACCGATTCCCTTTACTTCGCCCTTACTGAAGAATTCATCGAAGCCGTGATGGAGAAAAGAGACATTCTCCACAAAAATAAGTTTAACCAACTACGCAGTCAATACTTGGCTCTCACGGAATACGACCAGCGTACTCCTGGCTTATTCAAGCAGGAGTGGAAAGGTGACGGAATGATAGCCTTATGCAGTAAAACGTATTTTGGCTGGAAAAATGATGGCTCCAAACCCAAGTACTCAACAAAGGGGCTATCAAAAAAGAACAACGGCACCAAAGAACTTTTCATGGAGGTCCTAAACGAAAAGGTTAAGCGCGGTGGAATTAACCGGGGCTTCATGGTCAAAAACAATGAAGTTTTGTCCTATGAACAATTCAGGGATAGCTTAACCTATTTCTATCCCAAACGTAAAGTCCTTGAAGACCACGTTAGTACTGAACCCCTTGACAAGCTATACAAGCTTGCCAAGAGATGACTTGACAAGCTTAGATTTTAGATGTGACAAAACAGATGCGTACATTGATCTCGATCAGACTTTTATTTATATCAAACTTCAACTTTTGAACAGTGACTCATAAGAACTGAAAGATGAGGATTGTGTTGCACCAATAAATTTATTTCAGTACGCACTTTTTCGAATTGTGAAATTTACATCAGCGATCAACGCATAACTAGTGAGCAGGTAATTTTTCCATGGCTTTGCTACATCCGCTATCTTCTTTATCAGCCAAATGACGCTTTTCTCCTTAAGCTAGTTAACTGGATCAGAGATCCAGCTGGGAGCCTCAACGTATTTTACATTCCGTCCAGTGAAAACGCTGAGGATACTGAAACAACAGAACCGACGAAACCGGAAACAGTCAAACCTAAAAGATTCATTTTAAATGAAGCGATGGAGGCTAGATACAAGTGTGGGATATTGTCCATTGGGGCATTGATGGCTAACTGCGCAACAGCGCAGCACTCAAAATTAGAGGTTGTGTTATCTTCATGCGTGTAACACAAAGTATATTCTATTTAATGAAATTAATTGACTTTGAAGTATTTCAATATTCAGGAATGATAAAGATGATTTCTTTTCTACTAGCTATGTCATTGCCTTGAGCCATATAAAAGGCAGTGAAAGTTTAGATTGCGTCAGTCACAGTCAGTGGTGGTCTTCAAGTTGGTTCGGTATTAGTTTTGGGTAGGAGTTTGATTCAGGTGTGGGTGTCCGGTGGGGCCCATCTTGTATTTTTATTGGTGCTTCGGGTTTTGGGGGAATTGTTCTGAACTATTTGTCTGGGGGGTGTTGTCCTACAAGTGGCTGGGAGAGGTAACTCTCTCTGTTATCTCTGTTATTCTGTTTTGTGTTCTCGGTGCTCTCTCTATTTCGTATTCAATTTAGTAACAGTCCGTAAAGTATTTTGTCTAGTATGAGTAAATTGGTCCAGCGGTTATTTTGACTCGTAGTTAGGTGACGGTCGCTTAGGGCCCTCTGCATTATTCTCGCATCTCACTAGCTCTCTCTCTCTCTCTTTCTCTAATTAGTCTAAAGCCTAGATATCACACACTGAACACCTATGTGGGATATTACCCATTAGGGCACTAGTAGCTAGCTGCGCAGCAGCGCAGCACTGAAAAATATGTGTAGTGCTATCTTCATATGCGTGACGTAAAGTATATTCTATTTGATGGAATTATACAACTTTGAGCCATTTTGACATTTGTCTTATTCATGAATGATAAAAGTGATTTCTTTTTGGGCTAGCTACGCCAGTATCACAAAGTATATATAAGTGAGAAAGTGTAGGCTTCGGTTCAGTTGCAGTTTCGTCAGTGGCGGGGTAGGTTGGTTTTATTGGTTGGGTAGGAGCCGATAGTCCAGTTTAGTCCAGTGTGGGAGAGGGTAACGCCCTCCCGTTGTGTTCTTTGGAGTCTACCGTCGTGCTTCCTCTGTGTAGTTTATATCAGTTCTGTATGTTCATTCTAAAGTCAGAAAGTGTATTTTGTGTTTGATATAGTAAAATCTAGCGGTATTTGGTTTATTAGATTTAGGGACGGTCGCTTAGGGTTCGCAGGTAACTCTATCTTGATCTACTCGCTAATTTATGATACTCTCGCCTCTTCTCTCAATCAGCTAGGACTGGATATCACACACTGAGCTCTTACTTGCAATCATTTAGTGAAGTCCGACACAGTTTATTATTGAGGTACACACATAGTACCTCCACAAATAGTGGCGACCGTGATTTTTCAGTAGATGTCCAAAGTTCTAGCTTTTTCTGAGAAGAAAAGGGAGCACGATAAGCGAGGAAAACAAAGAGCACAACTTTGGGGGCTCCTATCATACTTTGACGGACCGGTTGATTTAGATAGAGGGACTCCCATGGCTTCAAAGCAAGGTATTGCAAAATCGGGGGGTCGTGGTCGGGGGGGGGTGCCTCCCCCAACACTAGTCCAGGAGGAACTGCTCCAGGCATTGGATGGGGGACCCCCAGAAGACCGGAAGGCTACGTTCCTGACATCCCCCCACAATTATGGGAAGGGCAAAATTCTAAGGCCAAGTCAGTCACAGTTAGAGGATCAGGGGGCGTGGGGGACCCTCCCGGATTCCCCCCCCACCCACAAGTTCGCGGCGGACCCAGTCCCAGTTGGGGGTTTCGACCTCTACGGGCCCGTCCACATCTTCAGAGGCCCCGTATGATGGTCATTCAAATAAAACTTTTGGGGGGCCAGTGACTCGGTCACAATCTGGAGCCATCCGCTCCCAAGTTTCGCAGTCTGCGGATTCTCGGTCCTTAGTGTCGCAGTCGGGGGGCCCCCAAGTGCTATCAGATGCCACTCCCCCAGAAATAGTAGTTTCGGGGGAAGAAACTACAGTAAAATCTTTGTCTGGGGGACCAGAACTGCTGCAGACTTCTGATCCGTCTCAGGAGGGGCAAATGCTCACTCCCGGCTCCCAATTTGACGCTTTTGATGATTCTGTTGAAATTGACGATTCTGACTCCCAAGACGAGCAACTTTTGTCAGCTATGCAGAATTATTTGGATTACAGGCGGAAAGACCTCGGTTTGGCGCCAGTTACGGTTTCTGATCTGTTGGAGGGAAAAAGTTCGGGATCAAAAAGTTCGGGGGAGAAAAGTTCGGGGGAAAATACCCCCGAAACGGCTCCGAATCAAACTTCTGAAAATGATTTGATTCAGTTACAACATCAGCAGGTCCCTCCCACTCCCGTGAAGTCTGCAGTTGTGGCCCCTCCCCAGGCCCAGGATGATACGGCAGAAAAACCCGACAGAAGGTTGGGTGGACATGATCAGAATCGGGGGGCGCCGGTTCCTTCTCCCCAGGGACGACCTGAATCTTATGCGCCCGAGTGTCAGTCTCAGTCACAACGTACGTCTAAGTTTACGTCAGATCAAGGGTGCAGTTCGGCCTTGTCGTCCCGGGGACAGGTGGGGCAACCCACTCTGTGAGTTCCCAGTCTTGTAAACGGCGCCCAAGAGAGATCACCTGATTTTGGCCAAAATTCAGGACACGTCTGGTATCCACCGTCTGCACAGCACCCGCAAGGTACGTTCCAGCGTGCTTTTCCGCCAGGTCAAGCACATGCCGCTCAAAACGTTCTACAACCGGCCCAAATGTCATCGTCTATGCCGGGTTTTTCTCAATCACAATCCCCGGCTCAGCAGCCATTATATACGTATACACCTCAGATTGTGCAACCTGTGCCGTCCGCGGCACAACCCGGCTATTATGCCGTTGATATGTACGGAAATCCAGTATACGTATTTAATTCCCCGGCACAATTTGCCGCTAGAACTGCTGTTGCCTTACAACCGGCGGCCCATACGTACGTACCGGGACCAAACCAAGCGGTTACGGGTCCGGCGGCATCAGCTGTAAATCAGACGGTGGAAACCAGTCCACAGAACGTCAAAACATCAGATTTCGTATTGGGAAATTCAAGGGTGGCTGCCGACCCACCCCCTCCGCCAGATAGGGGGGACGCCCCCCCCCGGGTTTTTCTGCACAGCAGGTCAGTCAAAAGGGGTTTTTTCCCAACTCCGGCGACCATGGTGGCCACGGATGCTTCAGTTTCAGGCCACGATCCGCGCCTTTTTCGTACGTATATTGAAATTCTCCGGGACGTTCCGCGGTTTGACCCAGAGTTACTCTATGTCGAAGACTGGCTTCCACAATTTGAATCTGCAGTGGAAACGTATCAAATTCCTAAAGATCAGTGGCCTCGTCTTCTATATAGTAAACTGGCGGGTAAGGCCCAAATTTATGCCTCCCGTGCGGGTCTTTCTATGATCGACTCATATGATAGTATTTTGAAACTTTTGAAAACTCAGTTTCCTAAACCGCAGTTGTCGTACCAGCAAAAATATACAGCTTTTGTCAACCGACTTCAACGTCCCGGAGAACACATACGTAAATATATCTCGGAATTGCAAGCTTTGGCGCTGGATATCTGGAGTGACCCGGGTGACCGGGAGAAGCACTGTGTCCAGCAGGTCTATGCCGGGGCAAATGACAAGTACGCGGCGTCGCTCGTTCCTTTGGGGAACCGTCTATGGAAGACATTTTGCGGGTGATTGACAAACTCGACGCCCGAACCCCACCCCCCACCCCAGGGGATGCATTGTCGTATGACCCCCCAATCTATCATGTGGCATCTTCAGAGAGAGCAGAATCGAGTGGGAGCTCTACCGACCCATTGGAACAGCTACGTAAGGAACTACAGGATCTTCGGGCATTATGGGAAAAAGGGAAGGATGCACGGCCTAGGTTTGAGGATAAGCGCAACGATAAGTGCCTCCACTGTGGCAGGAGGGGCCATGATCCTAACAATTGTTGGGACAAATATCCTCAGTTGGCTCCGGGAGGTTGGAGGGGGCGACCTCTCCCCAGGGAACAGGTAGCCGGAGTTACGCAGTACGTACCAGTCTATCCACAGTTTTGCGCACAGCAGCCGGTTTATCCAGCTTTACAACCTGCTCCTGTCCCTTTAGCTCTGCCCGCCCCACAGCCTTCTTCGGGTCAGCATGCATATGGTCCACAGTGGGAAGCACCGCCAGCTCAGAGCACGGGTCAAGTTGTTTCACCTGGTGCAGCCGTGCCTGCTTTACCGGCGCCTTTGGCCCCGGCTCCAGCACCTTCGGTCCGGGGTGTTACTACACAACCTTTAGCGGCACCGCTAGCGCAACATTTTGTTAGAGGATCGGACCAGAATGCTGCAAATCCACAGGGGGGCATCCCTCCTCCCCTCGTTTCGGCTCAACAACAGGGGGTTGAACATCTTATAGGGTACGTCGAGACTGAACCACAGCCTTCGGAACCACACGTATTTGGGGTAGGTTCTCCAGAGGATACGACTCCCGAACAAATCGTTCAGTCTTTTTCTATGATCCAGTCAAATTTTACGACGTTGGCAGCTTATTCATATGCATACGTATACTCATATGAAAAAGTTCACTGAGGTTTTGAAGAAACAGATTTTTGATTTGGGCCATGCCATTGCGGACGCGTGGCCAGAAAAACTCGAACGGGAAGATATTTTGGGCTGTGAGGTGACGGTGCCCGAAACTGACGAAGTAGTTCAACCCGTGGAGGAGGGTCCCGACCCTCCCCCTCTGCTCTCTCTGAATGGGGAATCTCCCTCACCGACTGTGACGTCTTGGGAGCAGACTGCGGGACTCGCTGTGTCTCAGTCTCAGGGTGCGGTGGTCGACGCGGCCTCTGGGACTGGGACCAGTGGGGGCGCGTCTGGGTGTGCGGCCGATCCACCACCCAGACCCGCCCCGGGGGGTACATCAGCTCCAGAAAAGCCCCTACATTCCTTAGTGGTTGTGCCCAATTCCATTTCTGATTTGCAGTCTGAAGCTGTTTTAGCTGCTGGGGATAACACACCGGCAGTTATGATCAATATCAAGGGCCAATATCTGATGGCCATTGTAGATTCGGGTGCTTCTATTTCAATTATCAGTCAGGGAGGCTTAGATCGTCTTTTGAGAACGAGAGCAGATATTGTGGTTCAATTCCCAGATACTATTAGGGCTAGGACTTCGGGGGATACTCCACTACGTATTGAAGGAAAAGTTCATATCCCTTTTGAAGTGGGCGGAATTCAATTTGGGTGGCATTTTCATCTTGCTCCGCAATTTTACCGTGATATTTTACTTGGGACAGATTTTTTGAAAGCGTACAGTTGGGATATTATTTTTTTCTGAAAATCGTGTTAGTATGAACGGATTGAGGCTCAAAATGCTCACTCCTGAGGAAATTCGGGCCGAATGGGACTTGGGTGACGCCATGGCTTTTGCTGTAGTCTTGGCCATTCATGTACAAATTCCTCCGTCCACGGAGAAATGGGCGAAGACCCGTATCTCCTCTACCCTCGCTGATCCTCTATACTTTTTTGAGCCGTTCGATTCTTTTATTGATGATAACAAAGTTCTGCCCTATGCTGGGGTAGTGGAGGTCCAAGATCATTTCTTCGAGTTTTTATTGGTCAATCCTACAAACTCTCCTATTTCAATTTCACGATCTACGGTTGTGGGGTCTGTGGTCCCCACCTCAGACTATGCTTCTGAAGGTTCAAACTTTTCAAAACCTTTAGTGGTCTCTCAAGCTCGTGTCTCTCAGGACCCTTATATCAATGATATGGTCTTTGCAGTCGACGACAATTTGGGTATCCCTCCCCCTCATGTTGCCTCAGCTCTTACGTATAAGTTGGCCACTGACTCAGCTTTCGAAGACGATAGCGTTTTTTCTCTTGCCTTCTGGCCAACAGAGGATCCACCTCAAAAAGAGGGGGTAGCCCTGAGTCTACCCCAAAAAGAGGGGGTAGGTGTGAACCTACCCCAAAAAGAGGGGGTAAAGGCAGTAAAATGCCCTATGGCTGAAATTCTTCCGATTGATGCTTGTGAGGACCAAGATGAACTCCCAGAGGTGAAGTCTGCTCAAAAAGGGGTAACAGCTCCACCCGAATCCCCCGACCCTCCCCTAACAAGTGATTCCAGCTTGGGAGATTGCGGGGAGAAAGTTTTGAAATCGTGTCTTCTGCAGGGGGAGGACCTCTCTCCTGTCACAGAAGACCATAGTCTGGGATTACCTCTTGTTTCTGTAACATTTTCAGATGAAGTTCAAGTCTGGGTAGAAGACCAGCCGGTTTTTCGGCTACGGGAGGAGTCAGAAACTCTTTTGGCTCCTCCCTTTTCTAAGTTTGGCCTTGTACGGGGGGAAGGTTGGCCCCAGGAGGTGAGGGGGTCGACCCCGCCCTCCTGGAGTCTCCTTCGTTCTCTTCGGCAGCTCAACTTGCGCCTGGGTTCGACCGGACCAGTTTAGCTGCTTAACCTCTGTCCGAGGATCATCCTGAACTTACTTTTTCAAGTTCAAAACATCCCGAACTTTCTACCCCGAACTTATCCCATCCCGATCTTATGACTTCTGTACAAAATTTTTCTGCGTCTGATATAAGTCTGTCTCAAGCTTTGAATGAGAATTGGCACCATTACTATGTATCCCTTAAGTCACACCCTGGCGAGCACGGGTATATACGTATTCCGTGGCCTGACCTTTTTTCCGGCACTATTTTGGAACATACGTATATACGTACTCAACCAGAAAGTCAGACGGGGGGAAGGTTGGCTTCAGGAGGTGAGGGGGGTTGACCCCGCCCTCCTGGAGTCGCCTTCGTTGGCAGCTCAGCTTGCGCCTGGGTCCGACCGGGCCAGTTTAGCTGCTGAACCTCCGTCACAGAACTATCCCGAACTTATTCTTTCAAGTTTAAGTCATCCCGAACTTGTCATACCGAGCTTTTCTCATCCCGATCTTGTGACTTCTGTACAAACTTTTTCTACATCTGATACAAGCCTGCCTCAAACTTTGGATAACAACAGGCATTATTACTATCTATCCACGTCAGTACATCCGGGCGAACACGGGCATGTACGTATTCCATGGCCTGACCTTTTTCGGGGCACTATTTCGAAATTTACGTATGTACGTACACAGGTCCAGAAAAAACGCAAGGACAAATATGATTCTAAGGGTAAGCCTATTGAGTACAAAGAAGGTATGATGGTTTGGAAAGACGTTTCTCGAGCAAACATTCCGAAGGGGGCAAGCCGCAAGTACCTTCCGGCCTTTGAAGGGCCTTTTAGAGTCCTTAAAGTCATATCTCCCACCAATTGTCAAATTCAATCTACTCTCAAGTCAGATGCCCCCCTGAAACTATTCATGTGAATCGACTCAAGCCATTCCTCGCAGAACCGACACCCAACGCGTGATAATATGCATTATGTTCCCCCTCAATTGTAGTACGTATGTATCTCACATTATTGATCTCACTTTATTGTATTGTATTAGATTTTAACAATTTTAGGTTTTATACGTATATAACTGTTCTGCGTATATGTGTGTTTTTTATTCATGTTTACGTTTATATTTGAAATTGGTGGTGGGCCTAGCCCTTTTAGTTCTATTTCAGGATCCTTTGGTCAGTTTTTCTACTTTAGGTCGTATTTTTGTCTTTGCTTTACCTGTGTGTTTTTCTCTTTTTCTCTCCTTTTCTTTCCTTGATTAAATTTCATTTTCTATGCTAAAATTTTGTGGCCACCTGTAGAATTTTTATATAAATTGAACATGCCTAATCGCTAAAAGCCTTCTCAGGCTTCTCTACCAGATACTTTGTAATTTGTTTCTCAACATTTTCGTATAGTTGCTTGCTATTCGGGGTGGTTCGTCACATTCGCCTCCCCGGGTTCAACAAGTTTTTCCCAGACAATAGTATCAGAAGGCGCAGCATGATCTTTTGGTTGAGGACCCTGACGTTTCTGCTCCGGGGCTGTTTCGGGTGGAGTCTCGCCGATCCATGTCGTCACTAGTTTTCGCCTCCTGTTCGCCATCCTCCAAATTCTGTTCATGATCCTAGTTTTTTTGCCCCATTTCACTGAGTACAGTCCTTTATTTCAGGTGGCCACTGATTTTGATTTCGTATAAAACTTTTTTGGTCTCGGTATCTTTTTTTCATTTGCTATGTTTAGTTCATTAGGATTCAATCCCTTTTCTTGAGTGTAAATTTTTTCTATAGAAATTCTGGATTTCTTTTTCTGCCTTTAAAAGTCTTTCTGCTGTGGTTCTATCATATCTTTTTTTTCTAATTTTGTACGTAGATTTTTCTTTAGATTTACGTAGTTTTGTTAGATATGAAATCACCGTGATTCGCCTTTTTTTTAAAGTATCTACTAAAACGTCTCGCAGTTTTGAAGGTAAAATTGAATTTTGAACTTTTGTGTTAATTTGAGTTTTGGAAAAGGATGTCTCGAAAAACTTCGAAAAGTGACTCTGATGTGGTTAAACGATCGGTGCGCTCTGTACGTACGGCTCTGGAAACGGTGGAGGGAAACTGGAGGGATTTGAACCCGCAGGGGGCCGCAGCTTCCCCTCAGTCTTCTTCGGAGGATAAATCGGAACCCATGGAATTTACGGAAGAATTCGGGGGTTATGCGATTTTGTTTGTGTCGCGAGAATCACTTTTGAAGTGTATTTCAGATAGACCCCCAGAATTTTTACTTTTCGCGATCAAATTGATCGATGTCAATATTCAGCATTCGTCAAATTTCACAGAAAGTGGGGTTTTTCTCTCCTCTAGCCCGGGCCACTACGGTGGTCACTCCTATTGAGCAGTTGATTCGATCGTTCAGATATGGGTGGAAGCTGCGGAAAAAGCGGGCTTCTAGCTTGGGATTTGGAAGGCGTGTCGGCCAGAGGTTTCTTGGGGATTCCTCCCCAACGTTCCCTCTCCTTAATTCAAATTGCAATTCCTTTTCCTGAAAAATTGCACTTGTTTCGTTCTCAAATCGATCAGGTTAATCCGACGAATCCGAAACAGGAACCAGTTTCGGTGGGTATCCATTTGATCCCACTGTATGTTTTGTTTCTGCAGTACCTGTTTCTGCTATGGGAATATTTTCAGTATTTGCTTGCCCCTCTGTTTTACAATACTTCCTACCCCCTTTTGGGTTTGAATCTTCTGGCCGACGTTCGACGTCTCTTGGGGGCGTTAGGAATTGACGCTCGCCAATCGGCAACGGACATTGCATATCTAGGGCGTCAAGTTGTCGCGCGTCTTCCAGATCACCCTATGCAGTCGTGGTCTCCAGTCGATTCCAGAGGGCCTTACCCGTGGCATAATGAGGAGAAACAGCCCATTCCTCCACCGCGAACTAAGACGCCAAAGTCAGTTCGGGCCGCAGTTTGTGCTGCAGCGGATCTGGAAGAGGAGGAGTCGGCTTTCGAACAGCAAGAAGAACCAGAGGGGATTGTAGTAGACTCTAGTGCTGTCAAATGTGCACGCTTGGCGGGTTCTCTAGACCGGGAAGTTGCCTATGTGCAGCAACTGCCGGCCGCTGAACCTGTTGAGGCAGACCTGTCTATAGGCGCTGAAGAGGTAGTGGACAACAATGACTCTACGGAGGCTTCTTTGGGGTTCCGGTCACCGCCCGGGCCGAGGGTGGAAGTGAGGGGGTTGACCCCACCTTCTCACCCTCCCCTGGGGCTCCTACCACCGTGTCCGGGGTAGACCCCACCGGTGCGGAGCTAGGTGATTCGGGTTCTCCTCATGCCTTCCGTTCGTGTTCACGGTCGCGCTCTGGGGTTGCTCGTTCTCGTTCACCCTGGGGTCGTTTCTCTTCTCAGTCAGGTAGGGAACAGGTAGCTAGGCGGGGTAATTTCTCTGTTTAAGCTGCTTCAAGGCCGATTACTCGGCAACAGAAGGCTTCTATGTCACAACAGGAGGCTCCCCTGGGTGTTTCTGCGGATGCGACTCCTCTTCTAGCGAAACAGGCGTTCCTACATGACGATTCTTCACAGCAGGCGGCCCCCATCTACTGTCGTGATAACTTCGAAGGATATTACGGGATTTCTGGGAACTCTGAGTTCTCCTCGGCAGACCCAAGGGCAAAGTTCGGGGAGTGTTCCCATAAGTTAGGGGAGTGTCCCCATAAGTTCGGGACTCCCTGCAACCAGTTCGGGGAGTGTCCCCATAAGTTCGGGACTCCCTCCAACCAGTTCGGGGAGTGTCCCCATAAGTTCGGGACTCCCTCCAACAAGTTCGGGATTTTCCTTCAACAAGTTCGGGACTCCCTCCAACAAGTTCGGGACTTCCTCCAACAAGTTCGGGGACTTCCTTCAACAAGTTCGGGACTCCCTCCAACAAGTTCGGGACTTCCTTCAACAAGTTCGGGGTTCCCCTCGGGAAGTTCGGGCCCTACAACATCGGGACCTACGCCCTCTACGACTATACAGGCACGATAGAAACGCATGAGCAGGACTAGGGCGCTACTCAAGTGGTTGTTTGTAATCTTACAGCACATGCACAGTACCTGCTCACTTTAATTCCTTTGACTGTACATCCTTTAGCACCGGGTTTCGTCGTCGTCGTCGTCGTCGCCGTCGTCGTCGTCGTCGCCGCCGTCGTCGTCGCAGGCGCCGCCCGCCGGAACATTATACGAGGAGCTGATTCCATCGATCAGTGCCGTTTCACCGTTTTTGGGAGCACCCAAAAATTCATGTTCGGGCGTTTGTCATGCTTGAAGTTATCCGAGCAAAAGCCCAAGTTTGTCCATCTTACCGTGAATGGCTAACGGCGTCAGGGGTTCGGCTCATCGTTGAAGCCTCTCGGAATGAATACTGGGGGTTGGCAAGACCAAGGCTATGCTTGCCAACATGGGGCCTCAGGATTATACGTGTTTGACGTGTTTAAATCCTTGAACTCAGGCCCAAGCCCCTCATCATAATTGGATGGGCAAATTGCATATGGTCCTTCGGAGCGAATTGCCCCCGGACTTGCCGGAGCCGGTCACGGCTATGCGAGCGGATCAACGGTGCGCGGAGGTTAGGTCAGCTGAAGCGGGAAATATTGACTCTGGAAATTCGTAGGGAGCGTTGTTGCGGCGTTCTTGTTGTTGTTTAGCCCCTAGGTATAGTCCTTTTTGAAATTTTTTTGACCCTAAAATTGTGCCCAAGCTGATTTCAAACGTTCTCTTAGAATTTCTAGTTTCCTGTTCGTTTTCTACGATGACTCTATGGGTCTTCCTCTTGACAAATTCTTTTATTTAAATTCTTTTCCCTTATGGCGAAGTCCTGCCTCTTTTTGTTTTCAATGCTCGGGCATTTAAGCGCGTTTTATCACTTACTAAATCTGCTGTTTTTCCTGGCGGGGGGGTTCCCGGGGGGGGGAGCGAGTTACTTTGTTGACCTAAGACTGGGACACGGAGTAGTTCGCTTTTCCCCCTGGTTTCCTCTTCGTTTTGGTTCAATGGCGTACTCTTCTTTTAACTTTCACATTTTGCTTTACTTGTCGGTGTGGGTCGCCAAGGGTCGTTACTAAAACTGGGTCGTCTTTGGGCACTCACACCGCCGAGTTCGTACTATAGTTGAGGGGCAGTATAATTTCTTGTGTTTGTTTTGAATCTGCTGTCGTAGTATTGTTTTTGCATTGAATCTTTACCTCTTTTGCTTTATATTTGCTACTTTAATTTTTGTTTATGTTTAGGTGATGGTTGTATCGTTGTAACTGGTCCCCATACCCCCTTGTCGCGATGAGCGTGCCCCCCTGGACGGATGCTGTTCGGAGTCTGCTTGCTGTATGGAACCGGTGCCCTCTAGTCGTGCTGGCCTCTGTCTATGGCAGCCTGGTGGGTTGGAGTCTCGGCCAGCTTGGCAGTGGGTTTGGGTGCTCTTCCGCCCGTGTTGGCCCGCCCACCCATCTTCTTTGATTCTTCTGATGGCTTCTGTGACTGTATGGCCGATTTGTTCTTCCGGTGTGGCCCATTTCGACTTGTTGGTCTGCTGGATGCGGTATGCCCTTGGCCCGCTCCTCGTTTCGTGGAGTCAACCGGATATCCTTCTTATTGGCCGCTGGTGAAGTCCAGCTTTGAATTTTGACTTTTATTGTTTTGCTGCTGATTGCTTTGCTGTTTGACTGTATTGGTGCTACCCGTCTGGGTCTGCCGGTGCTATGACGATTGGCCTTTCTGTGCTCTTGCCGTCGTCTTTCCATCTGTATTTGCTGGCGGGTTGCCTGCCCGGTGACGTGGTCTTTGATTACTCCGCTTGTGATGTCTTGGGTCCTTTCCCTGGCACGCTCTGGACGTTTTGGCTTTCCCTTTGTTGTGTTTTTTGTTGTGATTTAATTTCATTCCGTTCCTGTCTTGGTATTGTGCAGTATAAAGGGGGAGGGTTTATTCTTGTAATGAGTATTAAGGGAGGGTTCCCGTCTATTTCTTTTCCTCCGATGGTTTTTGTTTTTGGGTGCTCCCTATTTCTTTGTTTGTTCTTTTGGTAGCTAGGCCATGTTCTGCCATCGTTTAATCTGCCTTCATATTACTATAATTTTTTCTTCTTGTTCTACTAATTTTTGTTGTTTATGTTACTTTTCAGGCATAATAAACCGCTAGGGCCTGGTTATATTTGTTCTATTTTACTTATGTGTGTTTAGGGTTTCATTTAGGTTTGGCCTTGTTTTGTTTTGTGGTATTGGGGTTGTGTTAGTGTGGGTAAAGTGTCCCAGTGGGCAGTGTCCCCGTTGTATCTCGTCTTTTCCGTGGGGTTCTCCTCGTGGGGGCCAGTACAGGTGTCTATCGTACTTGTGTCTCAAATTTCTGTAGTTGTTGTTCAAAATTAGTATGTAGTCGAATCGTTTGTTTCGTTTGTTGTTTCGTTTCATGTTTGTCAAGTCGAGTTTGTGTATTTCTTCGGTCACAGCCGACATAGTTTTACCCAGTCTCAGTCCGAAGTGTCAGTCCGGACTCGTCTGTGAGCCGCGTAGTTCGCAGGCTGTGGGGATCGTTTGGCTCCACTTTTGGGGGGGGGTGGGGGTCGTTGTGTTTTTAATTGGGAAAAAGAGGTGTTGTGGTTTTGGGGGGGGGGGGGGGGGGGGGGGGGGGGGGGGGGGGGGGGGGGTTTGGGGTGGGGGGGGGGGGGTTTAGTGTGTTTTTGTGTGTTTTTTTTTTTTTTTTTTTTTTTTTTTTTTTTTTTGGGGGGGGGGGTGGGTGGGTGGTGGGGGGGGGGGGGGGGTGGGGGGGGGGTTGTGGGGTGTGGGTGGGGGGTGTGTTGTGGGGGGGGTGGGGGGGGTGGGGGGGGGGTTGTTTTTTTTTTTTTTTTTTGTTTTGGTTTGGGTTTGGTGTGGTTTTTTTTGTTTTGGGGGGGGGGGGGGGGGTGGTTTTTTTTTTTTACACAAGTTAATTTCAAATTCGAAAGAAATTGAAATTTTAATTCCCCTGATGAGTGACGTGAAAAGTTTTGGTAGGCTGATTCCTAGCCAGACTGAAATTACCGTGAGATTATTACGAAATCCCGCCAACTTTGCTTTACTGGACCAAATAAACAAACACAACTACAAGTTTAAGATTTTCGATGCAAAACTATACATCCCTAGAATCAAACTAACGCCATCGGCACTAACTGTATATGAAAAGTTGTTAAATTCTAAAGGATATCATTATCCTACAACTAGATTTTTGGGTAAAGTGCGAACTTTGGCGCAGAATGATCAAAACGTTGAGTGGACACCTTTTACAGGTCCACTGCCGCAGCGTATCTATGTATTTTTCACCCACTCTTCAGCATACAACTCCCAAATTTACTCAAATCCCTTCGATTTCAAACTATATCACTTGTCCGCAATAACCGTTTTCGTTAACGACCAGATATTACCAATCTCAACTGGTCTAACATACGACGAAGAGAAAGATAATGAGCTAAGAATGTACATGTATGCGCTAAGAGGAGCGCTTGGGGATAATCAGAACTTAAACATAACAAAGGAAGACTTTTTCGGAGGGTATGGAGTCTTTGTAATAGATTGCACAAGAGACCAATCAGCTTTTTGTGACTATAACAACCCTATTCAACAAGGGAATTTGCGTCTAAAAATAGACTTCAAGAAACCAATATATGAATCCGTAGCTCTTATGGTAATCGGTGAGTTTCCTTCAATGCTCCACATTGATAGTAAGAAAAATCCAACCTGGACTGACTAGTTAATATATAAACCTGGGAAGACTAGTGACAAAAGCAAAATGTTGCTACAGCAGCCATATACCATGATTGTTTCAGGAGTTACGGGGAGTGGAAAAACAGTTTTTGTGAGCAACCTTCTTAAGCATCAAAAGGAAATGCACAGCAAGCCATTCAGCAAAATAATTTACTTGTATTCGATGTTTCAAGATATTTACAAAGATTTACTAAATTCAGTGGAAAATTTGGAACTTATCCAGGGAATCCCAACCGATCTTGTAGAAATTTGTACGAATTCACAAGAAGGGACCTTACTCGTTTTAGATGATTTGATGTTTGAAATAGAAAATGACAAAAAGCTTTCAGCCCTTTTCACAAAATGTCGGCACGCTAACTGTTCGATAGTTTTAATTTTACAAAACTTTTATCACGAGTCCAAGTATTTGAGAACGATTACTCGAAACGCACATTATGTCGTGTTATTTCCCAATCCTCGTGACGCACAAATTATAAGTCGACTTGGTCAGCAAATATTTCCACAGTATCCAAAGTTTCTTCCAGACGCATTTGCTCAAGCATCAGCAAAACCGTTTGGTTATCTATTTCTAGATTTGAAACCAACAACTGATGCGAGATTCAGAGTAAAGGAGGGAGTACTACCTGGGGAACAAGAATATATTTATTTTCCCAAAAGCAATAAGTAGAATTGAGTATTACGACTAGTCAAAATGTCGGCAAACGTTAAAGCTAACATTCATTTGTTAAGAGTTCTTAACACTTCGCCTCCGAAAGTAGTTTCCGCTATCTTAAATTCAGCAAAGAAGAACTTAATAAGAGCTCTTTCCGAAATTGCTGCAAATGTTATAAGTGAGCAAGTTCCTCAAACTCCTAAGCAACAAAGAAACCTGAGACGACATAAAAAAGTTTTAGAAACATTAGCCAGTAAAAGAATAAGCGATGCTAGAAAAACTTCACTCCTTAAACGCAATCCACAGATTCTAAGACTGATACTTGAACCGTCACTAAAGTTTTTAGAAACGTTTGCATAAAATGGCGCAGCGCATGGTAGTCATCCCCGAAGATGTTTACCAAAAATTATTGCACTCAAACCAGCCTCCAGAACAGTCTTCCAATGTTCAATATAGTGTTGTTAACGAAGCAGAAACGAAAGACGGTTTTCAGGAACTAGCTGATCTCTTACCTAAAAATTATCGCAATCGAGCAAGAATTCTTTTGCATTACTTAGAAGATGGAAAAGTCAAAGTTGATCAAAACCAAAGAATTCTTTACCCACCTAACAATGAAAAGGGTTCCCATTTGTTGGATTTGGTTAAATATTTTGTCAGTCCCAATCATATAAAACAGTTGCGTCCACTTGACGCACCAAAGTTTTCCCGTCTTTTGAAAGAGTTAGGAGTCCCAAAAGCAGCAATTGCACGAACTGAAATTAATAAAAAGGAAAACAGGCAAAGACAGCCCTATTACCAATGGCGCCAAAGAAACCAATAAGTGTAAATGTGCTGTCGGATTACACACAAAATTGTAGCAGAGCAATCATTACTACTTATTCACTATCAAATGAACAACCATTTGAGGAAAGCGAGTTGAGGGAATTTATTGAAGGTCTTTTACTACCAGTGTTCCCTGGAGATTATATTGGCGTAATAATAGAAGATGCGGACTACGTTGTATTTCAAACGGAATTAGTAAAACGAGAAAACTTTACTGCTGACCATATTGCACGTGCGTTTTCGGGTGAAATTTCTATAATATTAACATTCATTCATTTGTGGGTGTAATGTTTGCTTGTAATATTTGTCATAACTCATTTTGTGATATCAAGAGTTTAATTTGGCATCTAAAAGATTCACACAACATTAGGGTTCCGTCAAGGGGACTGAAACTGTGGAAACCTTGTCCTATTGTAGTAGTTGTGATTGTAAATGGCTATGTGCAAACAATTGATTGCCTAAATCAATAAGAAGGATAGTTTATTTTGAAAAGTTCATGGATCCGTTAGTGGAGTTGATGCAGTCAGCGCAGAAAAATTACTGGGAGATGGATAGTTTTAAGACAAGACGATACTATATTATCATTTCGGTCATTGTGTCGTCGAGCTGTATTGGTATTGCGTTACTCATAGCTGCATGTGTATTGTTCAGTGGGCACATTGAAGTCGTTGCAAGCAATAACACACATGACGTTGTACTTATACCAGCAAAACAATTGGCGGAGCCTAAACATCAAGAACTCATAATCACCAAACTTGCGGAAACTTCTACGGAATTGCAAACCCACGTCGGTTCAACTACCGAGAGTTATACTACAGAGTTTACAACTGAGAAACCTTTAGACACGAGTCCAATGACAACATCAGAAACCGTATCCCCACTAAGCAAAGTTGTGGAATCTCCTACGGAGATACAAACACATGTTGCTCCAACAACCGAAGAATTGAGTTATACTACAGAGTTTACAACTAAGAAACCTACGACAACCTCAGGAAAGGTATCCCCACTAATCAAAGTTGTGCTTCCTACGGAAATGCAAGCACATGTTGCTTCAACTACCGAAGAATTGATTTCTACAACTGAGTTGGCAATTACAAAACCTACGACCCGCGGTGATCCAACCACAGCAATGACACAGAACAGTACCACAGTACATGAACCTCAACTCTTGACGATTAGTAGTACTCAGCCCTTGGTAGTGAGAAAACATATATCCCCAATAACTACACATGGTGTTCGGCTAGTGCCTACAACATCCCATGCCATCACACCCAGTATACAGTTTACGACCACAGGCACCACACAAATTGCCGCACCAAAATTACAAGTTAGACTAGTCCAAGAGTCACACAAGGAACCCTTTGCTATAGTTACGCAAAACGGAATTGATATTAAATATACTTTGACGAAACTTAGAGAAATTCAAAAGTTTTTACGAGGTTGTCTTGGTTACGATAACAGGAGATGTCCATTACAGCTAAGTAACGACTTAATGTGCCAATACGAAGCTAAGCTTTCTAATGTCCAACTGTGTATGTTGTATGGTGACGAAGTTGTTTATGGAATTATCGGACCAATGTATGTATCTAATGAAAATTTAGTTATACTTGCAACAGCATTGCCAGAAAAGCGGGCCAGAATTGTCAAACCAAAAGTTGTAAACCATCATCCTGAGGTTAACATACAACTCAGGAGAAATGGAAACGTAGCCATTTTACAAGGCAGAGCAGAAATTGAGTATAGCATGCAACAGTTTGACCAAATACAAATGTTTTTGTGGCAATGTTTAGCCGGTCATTATCAGTGTCATATGTTTTATACAAGTAATTGCATGTGCCCATTTATGGCTCAATTATTTAATGTAAAGTTATGTTTATTAGGTTATAAACAAGTTATATTTGGTGTTTTTAATAGCAATATTTACTTGAATTACAATGATTTATTGAAACTTTATAAATTTTACTAAATCATCAAGTTCGCCTTGCACAAATCACGTGACAATTGCGCAACTTTCAATTACCCAATCAGAAATTAGTCACGTGACAATTGCAATCATGATTGCACTTTAACGACCAATCAGAGCAGAATGATTACGAAACAAGTTAACGCAAGCGTTTGCAGCTTCCACTTTAATCAGTATAGCAAAAATGACTCCTTGTGAACGGTTGGTCTACTCTCCTGAAGGTCAACGCATACTGTTATTCCACACGGGATATTCAGTATTCTCCAACTTTTTTCGGAGCCCTTTCACAATAAATAACAAGACTTATCTTACGGTTGAGCAATATTACCAAGCAGAAAAGGCACTTCACTTTGGTGCTTTGGATATATACAATCAGATTCTCCAGTGCTGGTCCCCTCGTCACTGTAAAGAGTTGGCGAAATCAATTCCCAACTTTGATAGAGAATCGTGGCGAGGTTGTGCAGCTGATGTGATGTTAACTGCTTTGCGTGCAAAATTCACGCAAAATGAATATGCAAAGGATAGACTTATATCCACTGGAGACAGCTTGTTGGTCGAGGCTTCGAAATATGATACGTTTTTTGGAATCGGAATGACCCTCACTGATGCAGGAGTGGAAGATACAAAAAATTGGAAAGGCAAAAACGTGCAAGGCGAAAACTTGATGAAAATTAGAAAAGAACTGGTTAATGTATAATTGTGTATATTCAACTTTGTATATATGTATTGTATATATTGTATTTGTATATATTTTTAAAAAGCGGCAAAAAATATGAAAAATATAAAAAAGAAAAAAATATGAAGAAAAAAAAATTTAAAAAATAAAAAAAAAGAAAAAAGAAAAAAGAAAAATAGAAAGAAAAAAGAAAAAATATGAAGAAAAAAGAAAAAATGCCGCAAAAAAATGTTAAAATAAAAAAATCAAAAAAATCTGGCTTACGCCTTTAGTCTAATCCAATAAGTAGACTACTTTGCTGTAGTAATTAGTTTTACCAAAAATGAGCAGCCCACTACACGGTGACATTGCCACTTCTACTCTTGGGCAAATAAATAACGATATGTGGTGGCAGCAACGTTCAGGCAGACTCACATCATCCCAGTTTGGTCGGGTTATCACTGCCGGAAAAGAAACCACAGCTTGTCGACTAGCCTCCGATCTACAAAGCCGCAAGCGGCCTACTCACATGCCGGCGCCTTGTTTGATGGGGATTAAAGAAGAGCCCAATGCCAAAGATGCCTACAGAAACTACATGATCAGGACACACAACATTGAAGTGTTAATAAGCGACGTTGGTCTTTGCGTTCCTACCTGGGCACCATACTTGGGCACATCACCCGATGGTGTAGTTTACAATCGCCATGATGCAAGCGTATCACCATGGTTGCTGGAAGTTAAGTGTTTGTACGATACGAGTCCAACCCCGAGATCCATCAGTGAGATTGCGAATGAGAGAGGGAGCAAATTTTATTGCAGAAAGAACCTCGGGAACTATTACCTACGAAAAGACCATCAGTACTACGCTCAAATCCTTGGGCAAATGGCAATAACAGGACTATTATTCACACATTTGGCAGTCTATGCGCCCCGAACTGGTGAACTTCTAGTAGTTGATGTTCAATTTAACGAAGCAGACTGGCTGAAACTTAAATCTAAGCTTGACATCTTTTACACCAATTACATGGTCCCTGTGGAACCGATGGATACATCCGACTCAACGACAATTATTGACATTTGTCATCCTATGGAAATTGACTAGTGTTGTACTATTTCATGAGTCATTGTTTACATTACGCATTGTTTGTTTTGTGTCATTATGTACCAGTCACCCATTGTTTACATTACGTGCGTCATCATTGTTTACTGTGTGTCATCATGTGCCATTCACTCATTGTTTACATTACGCAATATTCTCGTGATCATTGCTCTGACTCATTGTTTACTTTGCGTCATGCGTTTTACTGATAAGAAACTGCTTGCACCAAAAACTAAAACCAAATCAGTATCATCAAAGACAAACTAAAAGATGGCTGTACATGCTTTTGCTGCTATTGTATCTGATGGCTTGCCCACACTTGGGGAGGTGGTAATGGAAATGTCGTTCATCATTCTCAAACAGAACGGCATTTCCTTCATTGAAACAAGGAGGATTCGAGCCCCTGTTGAGTTCCAGCAGCTAACAGCGGCCCAGAAGGATGCATTTGAGAGAGCTCGGGCGATTAACGGGATGAATTGGGACAGCAGTTCTCAGCTGCTAACCAAGTGGGAGGCTTTGAGGAGGATGTGCGAAGTGTTCCGTCAGAACAATGTGTCTATGGTGGTTACAAAGGGAAGCGCCCAACATCATATCATTGACAGAGCCATGGATGTGTTCGAACTGGAGATTCCAGTCTACGAAGCGGACACGCACCTAAACTTCCCAAACTTTCATGCGCTTGCAGACATTGAGGTCTCTCCATGCCACAACCATGGCCTGATGCCACACCATTACCATCAATACTGTGCTGAAACCAGAGTCCAGCAACTGAAGAAGCATTTTGAATATAGATTTATTTAGACTTTGTGTATATGCATGTTGGTTTTGTAAATATATGTGTGACTTTTCAATAAAAAACATCTGCCTACATGGCTAATCAATAAAAGGACCGGAAAAATTTTGGAAATTAGACAAAAATGAATACGACTGTATTTTTGGCCATAGTTGTTGGTTTTGCGATAGCTCAGAAATATAATTATATTTCTGAAAGCATTAACATAACAGTATGCGAAAGTGAGAGAAAAGTTGGTACAGTATTGATTGAAGGTTTGGACTCAGGATATTCCGTTCTTTCAGCCGCACAAGCAGCTAATCTATATCACAAGTTGAGTGACTGCAACTTTCACCTTTGCCAGGAATCAAATTCAACAGTTGAAAAAACAGGATGCAGCTATGTTATTTGGGAACTGTGTTGGGAGTTTTGCTATGATGATACCAGAAAAATGTTATATGCCTATGATAAGATGTACGAATTTAAAATTAATGACACTGAGCAATTTCACCTGATTCAACTAGCGCTCTCAGGCTATTTTTAATAAAAGGATCAGGCACAAATGGAAACGTACACACGATGGAATTTTTGATTCACAAGGACCATACATTTACGGGGAGTGGAATACGGTGTATCGAAGCTACAATATACTACACAACTGATAATCTTAGTTCGGACGATGTTTACAGCTTTTTGAGGGATCAGTTAAGAGATGATGGTTCACTGTATCTTGTAATTGAGGATGCATGCACCCATCTCCTGTTTAAAGGTTTAGTCAGATTATCGTCGTTTATGGACACTGTTCATTTTCCCGGAAAACAAAAGTTACTAATTACTGTAGTTTTCATTCCACCGGAAGAAAACCAATAAAAGGGGACGCTTTGAGCATAAATCAACATGACACAATGAACGCATCAAGAGGAAACATTTTTAAAGATTATAGCAAGGAGGTGGAAAATTTTGGGATAGCATGGTATACAGTACAAAAAGCTACCTATGATTTAACTGCTGCCGACTGGATCATAAACCTCCGATCGTTAATCAGAGACATGTCCGAAGTCATGATAACTATATCCTACAATAGCAATAAATTTATCCTTACCGAATTTGTGCCTGTGGACCAATTACAATTGCAAAGCATTGCGCATAAACTCCATAATGTGAATTTTGCCCGTATTTACCTTATGTATGTGAAAAACAGTACTGCAGTTTAGTATTTATGTGATACTGATATTGACCGGGAACTCTAGGGTTCTGCCATGGAAGGCTTTATGTGAGTTAATAAAAGAACCAAATATTTGAATAGGTAAATAACAAAAATGATTATTCCTTACAGACACCAAGAGCCAAATTTTGGCTTGATTTGGATTCAAATTGATGATCGTGTCCCCATGGATAGTGAAAGTTGGGTTCGTCGGATAGACGAACTTTTGGAAAGTAAAACTAAAGTTTCGATGATTGTCAACAATGGAACGGGAACACCTGTTCCAATTGGACTTACAGAGGTACAACATTTTCCGAAACGAGAAGTGGCTCATATTCTACACTAGAAAACAGTTGTCGAAATCTACATGACATATATCAAAGAAGACTAAATACCTTCAACAAACAAACCTATAAAGGAGGTTCCGCCACTGGCTATTTTGCTATGTTTTAAGGCAAAGCTGTAACTAAAGTAAAGTGATTGGTACTATGCCAAGTTGTCACGTCACGTGACCGAAGTCATGTGATTGGCATAGAGCCAAGTTGTTACGTGACTGGTACGCCAAGAGTACACAAAACCGTGAGTAATCACATGGACTAATAAACCCTTCACGTCAGCTAGTTATCGGTATTATTTTTACTTTGAACAACTTTGGTTAAGCGTGCACTGTTGCCTAAGAAATGAAAAAACTAACAGATCATTTGGTTATGTTTTCCAAAGACATGAAAGCAGACCCTGTTGTAGACTTTTTGGTTGAGAATCACATGATGCCAATTCATGTAGCGCACAATATCAGGACTGAAGAGCCTTATTTTGCAAACTTTGATGTGATTTCCTACATGCTGCGCTGTGGACCGAACGCAATTGCCGTATTTCGAGAGGCTCTATTTCAAACCCAACAGTACGACCTCATGAAGATTCTTGAGGAACATCCAGTTGAAAGAGGTGTCACCTGGAAAATCTACACTAGACTGGAACAGCTCCTGAGTCAGAGTCAGCAGACCTGCCTACTTTTGAAGCGGCGAGGATAGAAGCAGTAACCGCGTTGCCCCAAACATGTGATAATCGTGCTGTTGAGTTCACAGAGTGGCTAGGAAATCATCCTGCTCAGCGGTGGAGAATCCCAGAATTCATTGTGGTCCCAGATACTCACCTCGACTGCAAACATTGACAATTTTTGTTTTTTTGTATATACTGTTTATGTTGTTTGTAAATGTTTTTCTTCAATAAATAAGAACATCTGGCTACTAGCCTTCGCGATAGATTAGCAGTTGGATACTGTTAACTCACTGAAGTCTTACTTGACTACAGAACACTTTTAGTTTTTGAATTAAAGTCACAGCACTCTTAACATTTCTTTTACTTGTTGTATTAATTTCATTCCGTTTTGCACACATTTTTAATGATACTTTATTTATTTTTTATTTCATAACGCATCTAGCTATTTTTAATTTATCATCTTTCACTTATTCCTATTTTTGTTTTGTAGACGTTTTTAAAGATTTCATCCTACTTTTTTATTCAGATTGTCTTATTTCTACTTCCTCATTTCAGAACGCATCTATTTTTTAACTTGTCATTTTTTCACTATTCCTACTTTTGTTTTGTAGACATTTTTAATATTTCATCTCACTCTCTTTATTTCTACTTCTTCATTTTAAGTATAATAAATTTGATTCTCAATTTGTATCCGATGTCTATCAACTTTTGGTTTCTGTTTTAGGTCTTGAGAGTTGCATGGGAATATTTTTCTTATTATTATTATATTTGTTCGTTGGTTTACTAAAACACAATACCAGAAGTATGGAACCAGTCGCCTTTGACATCTGGTTCCTATTTCTGGTGTGTTGTTTTTACATTTTACACTTATAATTTCTCCTATGTTCAAAGCTGGAGAACTTTACTGGTATTCCGCTCAAATCTGCCAGGGGAATCAGTGAGTTTGAATGTAAACTTAGTGTTAAATTTAATGATTTTATAAGACTACAAATTTTCCCCAGTCACAAGATTGAACAATTCAGGCCACTACTCATTACGTACTGGACGCTAGGTAGGACGTAGCTAGAATCTGACCCCAGATTTGGATTCTACGACCTCGAAAACACTTTGGGAGTTTTTCCCGGCTCTCTAGACCCAAGTTTAGAGTTAATCCCACTTAATCCCGCAAATCCCACAAATCCCCTGGGCTGAGCACTGATCTCATTGCAGAATCCGATTCTACGACCCCGAAAACCCCTAGAGAGGCTTTTTCCCGGCTCTCTAGGCCTATTTTTGAAGTTAATCCAACTTAATCCCTCTAAATCCGTACCTCAGCCTCAGGCACTAGTTAGGAGAGGGTTTTATGCTCCACAAGTTAGGAGGGGGTACGCGAGCCACAAGTTAGGAGGGGGTACGCGAGCCACAAGTTAGGAGGGGGTACGCAGTCCACAAATTAGGAGGGGGTACGCAAGCCACCGAGCCACAGCCACATGAGCCACGTACCCCATTGTACACCCCCCTAATACTACACCAAATGCCCTCTATATACTACTCACGTGCCAGATCAGAACGCATCAAAAAGTGACTTTTCTCTTGACATGGGCTTATGATATTGTCATATAGTATATATTCTATTCTATTATGTGATCGCGTGACTTTGTTTACGTCTATATTTTGGAAATTTCCAGCCTGAACTGATTACTTGCGCCAACGGACGTGCTGTGCCCAATTGCGGCTGCTTTTTATGTTGAGTTTACACGCAACAGTATAATAGCTTTGTTATGTTCACTTAGATACGTTTGATAAGTTTAATTGAAACTTTTAATATTATTAATTTGGTTTTCACTGTTTTAAAAGTTTCGAGCTTAAAATTTAAAATCACGAAACAAGGCTGAAAGGCGTTTTATAATTCTTACAATGGTGGATTCAGAAATTTATGAATGGAATTCACAAAGGAGTTACTTATTTGTTGCTGTCTTTGTTCGTCGATCTGCTCTTATACTCCAATCAAACTGACCCCTTATTACGCAGTTGGCGCACCAACACAAAACCACTAACAATCCAAATTGAACCGGTATATATTAGCAAGAGTACATAATAGAATAAGAGTATGAAACTCGTACGCTACTATGTGTTAAACATGCTTGACATGCTCGGTTTCACCGCCCCCCCCCGTAACTTCCGGGGGGTCCCACCTAACACTAATTACATGCTTTCATATTCCTATTAATATTCGCGTTCTTGTTCCTGAAATTAGACCCCGTTCCTGTTCCTGAAATTAGACCCCCGTTCCTGTTTCTGAAATTAGACCCCTATTCCTTATTCTGTTCCTGAAATTAGATCCCCGTTTCCTGTTCCTGAAATTAGACCCCTGTTCCTGATTCTGTTCCTGAAATTAGACCCCCGTTCCTGTTCCTGAAATTAGACCCCTGTTCCTGATTCTGTCCCTGAAATTAAATCCCCGTTCCTGTTCCTGAAATTAGACCCCTGTTCCTGATTCTGTTCCTGAAATTAGACCCCCGTTCCTGTTTCTGAAATTAGACCCGTGTTCCTGATTCTGTTCCTGAAATTAGACCCCCGTTCCTGTTCCTGAAATTAGACCCCCGTTCCTGTCTCTGAAATTAGACCCCTATTCCTGATTCTGTTCCTGAAATTAGACCCCCGTTCCCTTCCTGTTTTTAGACTACGGTTCCTGTCCTGTTCCGGTTCCTGTTCCAGGTTTTAGACCTTTATTGCTGTTCCTGTTCCTGTTCCTGTTCCTGGTTTTAGACAGAACCAATAAACTCAGGAGAACCGTTCCCGGTAATGCAAGCGCCCCCTTAAAGATCGCTTCTTAACTCTAAGCAAAGAATAAGTACAAAAGCTTCAAAATTGTTTACTTCAAAGGGAATCATCAGCTCAAAAGTAGTGGGTATCTTGGCAGCATAGAAGAAACAGTTAAACTCTTACTGGTTTAAGAATAATACCGTATAATGGGTTTCAGCAGACTCCCAGAAAACCATATGTAATGAACTGAGCAAGATTAAACTGAAAATTTGATTGATTTGATTTGATTTGACTTTCCCTTCCAAATTAGGGTCTATGATCACAAATGGGGTCGTTTCAGTTGAGGGTTCACTCACACGGAAGGTCAGCACGTTTGCCTGTTTAGACAAACTTAGGTACCAGATTCCCGAACGGTGGTTTGCCAAAATCGGGGATCTCTACAGCCAACCTATTAGGGGTACTGTCGTGAGTTTGCTTAAGGTGCTGGTATCGCTTTGTGTAAATTCGACCCTACAAGTTTCAATTCTTTATGAAAGTGGATGAAACTTTCCAAATACCTTATTTTCGTGCTCTTTAACATTCTGGGACCAGTCCCGGATTTTTAGGTTAAAAGATAAGAAAGTTTTGGTTTTTGCCCTTATTCTCTCAGTACATAGTCGCTACACCGGGTTGGTTGTGATGGCTGGAAAGAGGGTACCAAAATGAACATTTTTGCTTTTACAACTTTTGAGCTACCTCTAGTGGTTAAGGCAGTATAAGCCAAAAACGATTTTTGGGGTCAAAAAGTGGCCATTTTTGACGAAATCAGTTTTTTCAAAATTACTGCCAAATCTTACAGACAATTTCGGCTTATTTATACTCAACCGATACACCGTCCAATTGCGCATTTTATCATTTCTATTCGCTGGAGTTCGTTGCTTTAAGGTGGTGATTCCTTTTGGGCACATATTTTTGGTTGACGGTTCAAATCAAGTTGAAATTTGATGAAACTTTCCAAAATAAGTTCTTCTAGCATTCTAACACCCTCCGCGCAATCCCGCTTCAAAACTTTGACGTCTCCGTTCAGGGCGGTTTTTGCCAATTTTTGACATTTAGGCAGTAGCTGCATAGCTATAATTGTATGCATTCGAAAAATCTTGTCGAGCTCTACATTTTTGCTTTTTGAAGCTCCTTTCTAGCTTTTCTCTATAGTGAGATATAGCTGATTTTCTTATTTTGGCGTTAAAAACTGGTCATTTTTGCAGAAATCAAATAATCCGCCATTTCTTGAGCTACGCAAGCCGTAAAATTAAATAAAGGGTGTCAATTTGAAGGTCTCGTCGAGGCCAATTATCCTTGATATTATAATCTTCTAACTGCTATCCCGTACGCTGCAATCTTAAAAAATGTAGTTTTTGCAAAAACATGACCAAATTTTTTCCAGCGATTGTGGAGCATTTACTATGCAAGCTGGAGGATTGCCACTTACTGGACGTGTTTTACACAAAAATACCCAGGGACCCTTTTTTAGTTGTCCCGATTGCTGCTTTCTAGCTAAAGTTGTAGCTTGCCAAAGTTGGGAAAAGTAGGCAAAATCCGGGTTGCGCTTACATTTTAGTTAATTTCTTTATAACGAAAAGCGATTTCATAATAATTAAAAAAGGGTCCCCAGCTATTTAATAGTGGAATCGAATGATATGGCTGACGCCTCATGAAAAAATTTACTTTAGTCTGCAAAAAATCTGGAAAATTAAATTACTTCGAAAATGCAGTAAAATAATTTCCAAGAACTAAAGTTAGGTTTACTGTATTCAATAGAAAGAGAAAATGTTAACCTCCATTTCGATATAAAAATGGCTTCTTAACTCCAAGGAATGAATGAGTAATAAGGGTTCAAAGTTGATGTCTCTAAAAGGAATCACCACCTTAAGCTAGGGAATTCGCCGAAAAACCATTTTGGCAAAATTGCGATTATTTTGTTTTGAACATTGATTTCTCAAAAACTGTCCAATGGATTCGCGTGATTTTTGGCTGAATGAAAATTCGCGCTATTGCGGAGGGACATTTTTCTTGGTTTGAGCTAAAACATCTCCAGTTGTGAGAAAACTGAATAGAAAGGTGCGAAATTTCATGTCATCGCGCATTTGCCAGATTTTCTGGAGTACTGAGACTTGTTGAGCCAAATCCAAAAAAATGTCCCTCGGCCCTCATGTCCTTCATATCATGGCACAAGAAAAAATTTTGGCCGATTCTACAGTTTTGAGAAATCGATGTTCAAAAATTTTTCGTCTATATTCAGTCTGTCAGATGTCAGCATGTCGGAAGTTTTTTTGCTAGTTTCGTAAGCTCATGTTAATGTACAGATTATAAGCTTTAAAACGATGTATAAAGCTCTTTCCAACTCCCAAAATTGCGAAAGTTATAGCGTTTCGAAAAATCACCACAAAAGCACTGCACAAAAGGATACCAGCACCTTAAGTAAGGGTCGTTTGAATGATCGCAACAGGATCGTGTTCAGCAATGAGATCGCAACAGGATCTGTTCAGCAATTAGATCGCAACAGGATCTGTTCAGCAATTAGATCGCAACAGGATCTTGTTCAGCAAAGAGATCACAACAGGATCTGTGTCAGCAAAACTGTCCCTATCTGAATCTGGTTGAATACTCAACAATTTATTAATTAATAACAGGTCTCGATATAACTCAAGAATAATGATATTAACAATAAGATAATTTAACGGAGATACCAAACAGTGACTGATCGATACAATTATTAAGTTATTGACAATACACAGTGAAGGCACAGGGTATCAGGGTTGCCAACTCCTTTTGTTAATTAATATGTTTAGATTGACCAACTATAATTCGACTACTGATCCCTTCTTTATTTCTCTTCTCTCGCTATTACTAACAGGATCTAGACCTCACTCTAAGCTAACCCAGGGCTCCTCTTCTTCAGGTACTGGTTATAGAGTACAGTCAGGTATAGTGCGTATGAGTGTGTGTTTAAATTAAACTGACTTCCTTATCCGACTACGTTCAACGTAAACTATAAACAACAGTGAATAATTAACTGATAATTAACTAAATTTAAAGGTATTACAATTCTGTTCCGGGGATGGGTGAGCGGGCTTTTAGATCTGGTATTAAAGATTCTCAAGGAACCCCACAGATCTAAGGCGGCTATCGGAAGGTGGAGAGTACAAGTACAAGGGTCGGTCTAGGCGGGGTGTTACCAGGAGATGCCCGAAGTATAATTAATATAAATTAAATGTAGTAATTTAACAAATTCTCTTCTTCCAACAGGCTTCGCAGGATCTAGACACACTTCTGAGATACTGGTTAGGGTTAGTCCTAAGCCAGAGACCGGGGAGCCTGAGCTCCCAGGACAGAGGGGTATAGAGCGACAGACAAATTGAACATGATTAAGTCTTTTAGACAAAAGTGTTAAAAGGTAATGACAAATGACACGAGTAGGTTTCAATGGTTCCCAATTTGATCCCGTTCCAGTGATAGTCTCTGCCTTAGACTCTAAACTCCTGACTTCATATAGTTCTCAGTGCGAAGTACCTTTCCAAAACAACTGTTCCTGATTAACCAACTGATAAGAATGATACGGACACGATTCGAATAAACCACTAATTATCGACTTGAGCAACTGATACTGACACGACGCTTCAGATTGATCATTCACTGATACAAGGCAGATTACAGGCAGATCGGATTCCCTGGCAGGACGTGATCTCGACGAACCTCAATCAAATGGGTTAAAACCCATTCATACAGGATATGTGTGCGGGAATCAAACCCAGCAACAATTACTCACTTTAGTTGGCTTTTCCGAGATAAAAGTTTGAGACTTCATTAATTTTTTGAGTAATTTTAATTTAAAATGGTGCCTTTTCGGACCATTTGTTGATTAAAATGAGTTAATTGCACCATATGATTTGTTGCAAACACGGAACTACCGAACATCACTTTTTGGGCGATTTTCTGCCTGGTGCGGCGAAAAATCGCCAGTATAATATACTCCTACACAGATATTCGGTTTACTTCAACTGGACTTGAAATGGGGAACTTTGATACATTTGGGACAGGAAAGCACCCGTTTCCTGAATAATACTAACATTAACAATAAGATGATTAATCTTGAGCAATTACTACCTTTTTAGCCTTCACTAGAAGATGGTTCAGCAATATTTCTACTTATTACGTACTATTCAGTATTAATATGCTAACTAACTATTATTTATGTATTTTTAGATGTTAATTCGATGCTTACGTAAATATTATTTACAGCGCATATGCCATTCGATTCCATGATTCGTTTCTGTAGCTGGTGACAACAAGATTTAACTCCTTGCAACCATAACTGCCAAGGGATATTTAGTAATGCCGCATTTAACTTTTTTAACACTACGGACTGACATAAAAAGTTTGGGCAGTAGTAAACTCACTACGAAACTGCAGACTAGATCGAAATTGGTTGTCTCAGTAAAGAGTACGAATGAGGACAAGAGTTATTGTTTAAGGTTGCTTCCTCTTGCTATGTCGGACTTTTAAGGGGAACAGTTACGTAAAGGCTTTTGTGATACAAACCTGGCATGAAAGATTTGAAGGACATTTGCAGTATATTGCAGAAAAATACAGACTAGAGTAGTTTTGCCCGTTTGGCTGACGTAGACTAGTGAGGGCACGAATGGCACGATCCTAACTAGCTGATGTCCATACCAGAGATGGAACCGGGTCACCGGGTCACCGGGTCACCGGGTCAAGAGCTTCGACCCGGTCATGACCCGGTTTTCTGAATTTACCTCAAATTTTAGAAATTTTTGGCTTACCAAGCTAACATTTTAGCTTCAATTTTTGTGCATCGGGCAATATTAATTTGCTTTTTTCTTATATTTTAGTCTTGAACATATTTGCAGCCTGAGTTATTTAAATCTGTCTGTCTCTGGCGGATCATTGTTTAGCTTTATCAGTTTCATGATTACTGCATAAATTTATTTAGTAATATGGTTTGCATGCAGATTATTTTCGTAACCAAAGTAAAATGTTGAAGATAAGTGATCAATTTAATTTAACGCAGTACTTAAAAACCAAATTTTTAGGTAAAGTATAGACTCCGTGATTTTGGACAAGTATACTCATGTCAGACCCTGGAAAATTTCGCAAACGGATAAGTATTGGTGTTGCCAACTCATTTCTGCGTAAATTTAGAAAATGTTACAGCTGCTAATAAATACTTTTAAAAACCATAGAACAAACATTTTGTATGTCATAGCTATTCTTCTCGGGGTGGTGATGGAACATGGAAGCCAAAAAATTAGCGTTCTTAAGCAAAATCAAATTTTTTTGCAGATTTTTGAATTTTCTGGAAAACCGGGTCACCGGGTCACCGGGTCAGGGCTCAACCGGGTCACCGGGTCACCGGGTCCAGCCTAAGTGACCCGGTTCCATCACTGGTCCATACGGATTTGGCGTAAATGACATTCTATATCTATAAATGGACCAGCACGAAGTCCTTGTTTGCGATTCGTCCGCTCCTTCAATGTAGGACTGCCTACGCGGACGAATCGAGGACTACCTGGTAGTTACAACCTATTCTGGGAGTCCCCGTGACTCTGAGCTAAGCTAACTACCTAATTTGCGTATTACAACGATACAACAGTGGACACTCGCTCACGCTGGCCAGTATTCGAACATCTTTTCGGACATCAACCAATTAGCAAACAATCACCCATTTATTCACAATCATGCAATTTTCCTGCCTAATACGGAAATTCCACGGTAATTCTGGAGGTACAAGTCCCATGCACCCAACGGGAGTTGACATACGGCTAAGTTTTAGGATAATCCATGCTGACGGCGTTTTGGACCAAATAGGGTTTTACTTTTTAAGTTAACAATATTAAACTAGGAGTCGATGATCACTACCAATAACTACAGTTGGGATTACACTGCTCTAAAGTCATAGTGTTCTGGATTATCCTAGTTTTACAACTTACATAGCTAACAGGCGTTCAACTAACCCAATTAATGTACTAATGATTTTCAAAACGTGGTTTGACCGCTAGTTATTAACAACAGTTATTAATATTAGAGTGCGAACTGTAAATTTAAAGCCAACAATCATTAGTTGGGTAGTTTCTTGACAACGTTTATACGGTTATGGCAATCCTCACAACCCCTATCGTACAAGGGGAGTTTCCGCGAGTTGCCGATCAACCAATCAAATAATTCATTCATCAGGCATACAAAACAGCATACAAACAAAACTCAACATTCATGCAAATCATACATTTCTGAAAGTTGGTTAATTTCGGAACCACACGCTCCATGAGGAGTTTACCCGATCAACCGTTACGTAAATTTAGGAACACATTAACAAGTTAACTTCACAAACATTAAATATTCACCTAGTTACTAAAACATATCTACTTAACTAAACCCTAGTACTATGTGCATGATTAGACCGTAAATTTTAAACTTTATTGTGCTCGAATTTGACTTTTGCAATTCCATAGAATTGCTATTGTAAAAAAGAAATTTTGTGAAAAATTAAACTTTGCAAAATTAAACAAAACTTAGGAGGGAATTTGGGGAAAAGCCAGTGAGTAATAATTGCTTGGCAATTATTACTAATAACAAAATTAAGTTAAACTAAATACACAATTAATTGAAGACTACTGAAAGATGAGGAAGCCGGCCATTCCTCTCAGAAATGTTTTGATAATTGATTAAGTGAAAATAATATAAACTCAAGGTTTTGGAATTAGTTTCAAGACAACCTATACGATTTTGATACCTAGTAATATTGAAACCGACCTAGAGCTGAAATAAAACATGATATAAAACTGTTAATTTTAAACTGAGCGATGCCTTCTTTGAAAGCCATGGCCGGCAACTCCTAGTTGCCGGCTGTGGGGAGAATAATTCTGCTAACTAACTTATTAATTTCAGAGCCGTAATTAAGGGGCTCTCTAACTCAGAACTCAGAGGTTGGGTCCCACTCAAAATCCCGTACATACCACAAAAATAACCCCAAAAGTGACAACTGAAAAAGTAGAAAGGGAATGAGAACATTTTGCTGTGAAAAGAATAAATTCTGTGGCTTGGTTAGAAAGGCGAATCGGACAAAAGAAAAGTGAAATGGGCACATCTTGTCCTTATTCTAGAAATCATAAAATAATAACGAACTAAAGGTTTAAAGAAAATTAAATCGGCTCGAAAGCCCGACATGCTCGATAACTTAAAATTGGCTACAAGGCCGAAGATATTAAAAAATCAGGGCTTAAATGCCTAAAAATGCAAAAATTGCTGGCCTCCTGGCCGTGATTTGGATTCAGAAAAATAGGGCCATTCGGCCTTAAAATGCAGAAAAAAGGGCCAATCGGCCAAAATACAATAACATAAAAATTTGGCCAAAAAAGGGCCATAATGCACATTCCTACTTTTTATCCTTAGCAGTATCAGGCCGGACATAAAAGGTCCATTTGGCCGCTCAAGTTGTAGTGTTCGGGTTTGTATTGCTCAGTGTTTCTCCCTGACCCAAGGGCCAGAGAGATCCCTATATTTTTGTGTGGTTTTGGGGGGTGTGTACTGCTATTTTCCCGTGTCACACCAGTGACACGAGAAGCAGTACACGGAGGGAAGGGGATATTTTAAAGCGGCCGCTCTCGGCCGTACCTAATCGAACACTGACTGGAATTCTGCAAGTTTGCAGCGAGCGGACAGCTCGCTGACAGGTCGTTGACAGCTTGTAATTAGGGCGGCGGCTTTAATTTTGGAGGAAAGCTTCTAGAAGTTTCTAGAAACTTCTAGAAGCTTCCTATCTTTTACACATCCAGCTCCTGGCTCTTTTTGGCCTGGAGTTCAGTTGAGGGCTCAGATTAATGATAATGGCGAAATATTGACCCAACTGACCAACTTTTTGATAAATTTCGGGGACGAAACTTGGGCGAATTTTATAAAATTTTGGGTTTGCGCGTAAACGTAACCAAAGGGACAAGCGATTAAAATGTGATCTTAACTTGCCCAAAAATTGACAGAAAGATGCGAAATTTTGGCCATTTTGGGCTATATTAAACAGGTAAGATTCCAATAGATTAAATTGAGCGAGAAAATTACCTTATTGTAGTTAATAATTGTTTATTATTCCCTTGTTTTCGGCCCCTCACTTTTAAATTTAACTTGAACTTTTGGCCGAGAACAAGGGACGCTGGCCATTAGCCTTAGCAACAATTGTTTCTTGTTGCTGGAAACTCCTTGTCCTCACTTGACCGAGGACAAAGAGGCAAATAAAAGACAAAAAGATGAAAAAATGCACACATAGTTATTCCTACGTATTTTCTAGCTAGACAAAAGTTATATCAACAAATTCTACGTACTTAACTACCTAAGGTTAATTTCTTTCTTGTTAGTTTAATTTATTTTTGGGGCAATTAGGCCCGCTCCAAACCATTAAAATTGGGAAAAAGTGTATACTAACTCTCTTTTCGAGAGGCAAGTCTTCTGCTGGACTGAGGCCAGTCCAAAGTTCAGGTGAGGACAGCCTCACATAGAGAAGGGAATGAATGGCCGTAGTAGTAAGAGCCTACTACTACGGTGTTTGGGAGGCAGACAGCTTCCCAGACAATGAGACTGGACTTGACACAAAGGTTGTGTAAGTCTTAAGTTAACACAAACCTTTTAAAGTGACCGAAATTACTAATTACAAAACATTTTTACTAAAACATTTTCGATCATAACTTTCTCAATTTTGGGAGTTAGAAGATAAAATTTACATTTTTGGAATCAGTGAAGAATTGCCTCTCGATTAAGCCTAAGTCATGTTTCCGCATAGAATTTCAACCATTACGTAATTATTACATAATTAACACTAATTAATCCTAATTAATACTAACCAACTCATATTATTACTAATTTAACCTTAACATCAAAAATGACGAATTAAAGCTAAATGACACTAAATATGACTACCTACGCATATTTAGCTACATATTACTGCTAATTAATACTAAACATACATACTAGCTACTTTATATTAATGAACCATCTTCCTATGATTGTGTTTATTATTAAACTGAAATTGTCACTTGTTGGTGAATGGAAATTTAGCCATTTTCCTTGATCACATTAAGCCATTCCTTTCTATTACTGGGTAACTGGCAATAGAGTATTAACTGCTTATAAAATGAAAAGTGGGATTCTAATGAAAAGGCACCCGCTTTTCATTAAGGTGAACACTAAAGGATTTTTTCCTTATTACTAGTTAGAACAAGGATAATAAGATTCTAACGAAAAGGCACCAGCTTTTCATAGGGGGAAATATCAAGGGATTTCTACTATTGATTACCTAACTAATTAATATGTGTGTTGATTTGTAATATTTCTAGTAGCACTCCTGACCCTATAATGTGGGTTTAACTAATCTTCCCTTATTTTTTATGATAAATTAAATATATTTTAGAAATTGGCAACCCTGATCTTAGTTACATATAGGTACAAGTACAGCTTGGACGTTCATTCATACAAGATATAAACATTAAATCTTTAACTTGGGCCATTTTCTGAGATCTTCTTTGGCGTTTTCGAGTGACCATTGATCAAATCCTTCTTTTGGGATTGATTCTCCAAAACTTGACTTTTCGTTTAATTAATTCCATTACACATACTCAAAAGCTAGAGAAATCTTCAAAATTTGCTGGCTGAAAATTTAAGTTTTGAAAACATTTTTTCAACTATCTGAGACAAAGACTGAGACTGGAACCGGTCCGGTTCCAAATGCTACCGGTTCCGGTTCCGGAACCGGTCCGGTTCCGGTACCGGATCTACCGGTTCCAGTGGAACCGATCCGAGCACCTTATTGACATCATCTCTGTGTGTGAAGGCAAAGTCTGATAGAACTGTGAATCTTCAAAATTACCTAACAGGCACGGCCCTGCACTAAAGCTGACAACTGACGCTGACTAGACGCTGACAGCAAATTGGCATGCATGACACTTGGCACTCGTTGAAATAGCGAAGATTACTAATGGAAGTATTCAGAGACACACACACAAACCGATATCAACACGAATCCAATCATCTTATATGAAAAGTGGAATAAGATGTCTCCCCAGTAGAAATACAGTCATATACCAAGAACCGCAGTTGACAAGAATATAAAAGAAATGTTATGGAAGGCATTCCAAGAAAACAGCATCTTCGTCAGTCAGTTAATGGGTGTTTATACGCTCAGACTGAAACGTGACAGTAAGCAAGAAATGAAATAGGCAAATCTTCGAAATGAGTTAAAAAGTTAAAATTTCAAATAAACTAATGTGCTTATAGACTCTGATTAGTGTTTAATCAATATTTATTTATGCAATAAAGGAATACAATGCTTTGGTACGGTGCACGGCCATGTCTAACTTAGCTAGATGCTGTCTGTCGACATGCAACTCCACGTGGACCGTAGTAAAAGTTCACATTGACATTATCATAGGTGTGCGTGTGGCTGGGCAAAAAATCTGGGGGGGGGGGAGTTCCGACGCAGGGTGGGGGCCTGCCCCCCTAAATTTTATTTTTTGCCGTTTTTGGCCACTTTCAGGCCAAAAATGGGGGGGGGGGTAGCAAAAATCTGGGCACTTATTTAGATGGGGGGGCGATTTTTTCGCCTTGGTCCCCCCTTATGGTTCGAAAAAATTTTTTGTCTCCGATTTGGCTGAGAAGTTGCCATTAGGGTAAATCAAGGTTGCTGATTTCAAAAATCAAATCGAGAGATCGATCCGATCGATCGATCGATCAGTAGAATCGATCGATCAAAATCGATCAAAAAATTTTTTGTCTCCGATTTTCGCGAAAAGTCACCTCTAGATAATTGGGCGGCTGATTCCGAATCTGCAGTCGAAATTTCGATCCGAGCTGCCAAAATCGAGTTATTGTCGAATTTTGAAAAATCGATTAAAATCGATTTTTGCGGGCGAACGATCGATTTTTATGAAATTTCGAGTGCAGATTCGGAATCAGCACCCCCGAATTACCCTAGGGGCAACTTTTCGCGAAAATCGGAGACAAAAAATTTTTTCGAACCATAAGGGGGGACCAAGGCGAAAAAATCGCCCCCCCATCTAAATAAGTGCCAAAATCTGGGGGGGGGGGTCGCGAAAATTTGTCATTTTGGGGGGTTCCCCCCCATAGTTTCCTTTGGGGGGCCCCCCAAAATTTTCGGCCAACTTAACCCCAGTAGCGGCGCCAGGATTTTTTGAAGGGGGGGGGGGCCCGACCCAAAAATCCGGCGACCTTTTTTGGGAAATCCAAAAATTTTTGCCAAATTTTGGCAAATTTTACCTTCATTTCCCAAAAATTCTCAAATTTTAGCAACAATTTTTAGATTTTTAGCAAAAATTTTTCAATTTTTAGCAAAAATTTGCCGATTTTTAAAAAAATTTCTTAAAAACTCAAATTATGCATATAAACAGCTGAAAAATTTTTCAAGGGGGGGGCCGACACCCCAAAGGGGGGGGCCCGACACCCCAAGGGGGGGGGGCCGGGGCCCCCGGGCCCCCCTACTGGTGCCGCCACTGCTTAACCCCCCCAGATTTTTTCACTTACCCTCCCCCAACTTTTGGCTCCCCCCCCCGAACCCCCCCCCAACGATTTTTGGACCCACAAAGTTAGCTAAATTTGGCAGAAAAATGTTAGGGGCAGTGGCGGCGCCCGGGGGGGGGCCCCCTGGCCCCCCCTGTTTGTTTTGGGCACCGCCCTTTGGGGTGTCGACTGTCGGTCCCCCCCCCTTAAAAAATTTTTCAGCTGTTTATATGCATAATTTGAGTGTTTTTAAGAAATTTTTTCAAAAATCGGCAAATTTTTGCAAAAAATCGAAAAGTTTTTGCTAAAATTTGAGAAAATTTCAGGAGAATGAAGATAAAATTTGCTAAAATTTGGCAAAGGCAAAGGTCGCCGGATTTTTGGGTCGGGCCCCCCCCAAAAAAATAAAAAAGATACCCCCCTTCAAAAAATCCTGGCGCCGCTACTGGTTAGGGGGGGAGGTGCATAGGTGTAAGGCATAGTTACCTGGGGGGGGGGGGGGGTTGGGGGCCCCACCCCCAACGATTTTTGGACCCAAAAAGTTAGCTAGTTTTGGCTGAAAAATGGTCATTTTTTTGAAAAATTTTTCTTAAATTTTGGCTTAAAATCACTTTAAAACGGTGCAAAAACGCCTAAAACGTTAAAAACAAGCATTATTTTGAAGAAAAAGGGGCTAAATTACAGAAAATTTTGCATTTTTTGGCCATTTTTCGAAATTTCTGAGAACCAAATTCTGGAGGGGGGGTTGGGGGTAGGTAGCCCCATCACATTTCGGGGGTCGACCACCAAAATCCCAAGATTTACCCCCCCTCGAGATCCTAAGTTCCAGGGAAACTATGGTGTAAGGTGGGGGGGGGAGGTTGGGGGGGTAGCCCCCCACCCATTTTTTCAACCCCCCCCAGAACTTTTGGGGGGGGGTCGTCCTCCCCCAACTGGGGGGGGGGGGGTGGTGGCGCCGAAGGCGCGAAAAACGGCCAAAAATTGGAAAATTTTTTAGAGTAAATTTTGCAAAAATTTCCAAAAATGTCCAAATTTTTGGCTTAAAGTGTCTATTATTGCGAGGAATACACATTTTTAACTGTATCAGGGGTCGCGGTAGCGACCCCTATAATATGAGTGAAAATGGTCGATTGACCGTGTAAAACAAGGCTGCGCAGAAGCTGCGCAGATTCCTGCACAGATCCTGCGCAGATTATGTGCGCAAAAAATTGTACGTGTCGAGTTTAGTATATTGGCCAAGTTTCATCCCCGTACCACTTTCCGTTAAAAAGTTGCGCCAAAAATCGCTTACGAGAGTGATGTTTTTTTCCGGTTCTCCGCTTTGACGTCTGGTAAGGGGGTTTTGTAGCTTTAATAACAACAGATAGAAAAATTTTTGCCTATGAAAACCATATATATTCTTGGAGTACGCAACAAAAATAAGCCGATAGGCTAGTTTTTATGCCTCCCAGAGCCGGAAAAGATTTTTGGTGGGGGCCAAAGTCGGCCAAAACGCTAAAATGGCCAAAAAGTATGCTTCAATGTCACCTTAATAAGTCAGACTGCGCTATATATATATATGGGGCAAAACTGCCTATATGGCTGAATAGGACACATATCAGGGTCGTTCAATTGCTATATGATTTTCCTGCCGGGGGCGTAATTTTTGGGTACTGGCCTGCCAAAGTTGGTGAATTTTGGGTCCAACTTTGAACTTAGTTTTTTCGCTTATTTTGCGACCTGGAAGCCTCAAATCTTGCATACAAAGGTTTTTGCGGACGGAGAATCGCTTCCCGCTATCAATTGTGCTGCCCGACTGACCCAAGTTGCTGGGCTGGTTCCACTTTGCCGTCTGGAGGGTCATGTCGGCAACCGCTACCTGGAGGCCCATACTGGGCTCTACGTACTTGACCTCTCAAAACTTTCTCTATAGGGGTTTTCTGGTGCGCCCAGCTCATATCCGGTGTCCGTTTTGCCGTCCGACTCATCCATCTTGCTGGGCTGGTTCCACTTTGCCGTCTGGAGGGTCATGTCGGCAACCGCTACCTGGAGGCCCATACTGGGCTCTACTTGACCTCTCAAAACTTTCTCTATAGGGGTTTTCTGGTGCGCCCAGCTCATTTCCGGTGTCCGTTTTGCTGTACAACGCACCCATTTTGCTGGGCTGGCTCCGCTTGACCGTCAGAGGGGTCAGGTCGGAAAGGGGTCAGGTGGTCCAAATGAAATTTTTCAAAAGTGGTCAAATTTGGTACCAAATGAAAGCCCTAAGTGAGGTGAGCAACTTTTATCATAGAATTGCATGCTCAAAGTGGCTGTAGCGTGCTGTAGTGGGGTGGGGTGGGGACTTAGGCGATTTTCGGTCAAAAATGAAATTTTTCAAAAGTGGTCAAATTTGGTACCAAATAAAAGCCCTAAGTGAGTAGAGCAACTTTTGTCATAGAATTACATGCTCAAAGTGGCTGTAGAGTGCTGCGGTGGGGTGGGGTGGGGACTTAGGCGATTTTCGGTCAAAAATGAAATTTTTCAAAAGTGGTCAAACTTATTACCAAATGAAAGCCCTAAGTGAGCTGAGCAACTTTTGTCATAGAATTGCATGCTCAAAGTGGCTGTAGAGTGCTGCGGTGGGGTGGGGTGGGGACTTAGGCGATTTTCGGTCAAAAATGAAATTTTTCAAAAGTGGTCAAATTTGGTACCAAATGAAAGCCCTAAGTGAGCTGAGCAACTTTTGTCATAGAATTGCATGCTCAAAGTGGCTGTAGAGTGCTGTGGTGAGGTGGGGTGGGGACGTAAGCGATTTTGGGTCAAATATGAAATTTCCCAAAAGTGGTCGAAATAGTATATATCTGCTTGCGCATGGTGTTCGGAAATATATTATGTTGGTTCTTTTTTGCGCATACATATGTAAAAGAATGGAAAACAAGAACCAAAAATGCTCCTTCGTCGCATGTAAAATACATATGAGTACTCTCAGGCAGGTTGTACAAACACGGAAACTAGCCTGTAAAATGCATATGAGTGGCGTTGAGGTTGTAAATTAAGGAAAACAAGTTGCAACGGCTTAACATATGAGCCTGTCCTACAACGAGGCTCATATTGGCGTCACAGTGCAGCCATCTTAAAGATCATCAGGTCATCATATTAAAGAAAAAACGAATGAATAGACATAACATGTTAACATTGTGGCTTGAAAGAAATGGACAGAACGAAGTGAACTGCGACACCTCAAGTTTAACTGTACATATGCAAGCTGATGTTTCCCGAAACACCATGGCACCTACTATTTCCGGAAGCACTATAGTACACCTACTGTATTCTCGGAACACTATGACACACTACTCTCACATACGTAATGCTTTCCCCACATGGCTCTGAGTCAGAGCGCAGAGTGGCATGCCGTATAATGCGTATGCACAGTATAATGTCTTAGCGACAAGATGTGTGAAGGACAATTTTGTAATGAAAAGCTTTACGTGCTATTTATATGAAGGTCAAATTTCGACAAATTATATTATGACATATATACGCCAATATGAGCCTCGTTGTAGGACAGGCTCATATGTTAAGCCGTTGCAACTTGTTTTCCTTAATTTACAACCTCAACGCCACTCATATGCATTTTACAGGCTAGTTTCCGTGTTTGTACAACCTGCCTGAGAGTACTCATATGTATTTTACATGCGACGAAGGAGCATTTTTGGTTCTTGTTATGAACTTTCTGGCTCATTATTGACCTTATTTTGGACTTGGAAACATGTTGGCAATCAAGTTTCCGAGTTTAAAAACCATGTCTTATGTCAAAATCACTTCATAGTCGAATGTTCATTGGCATTAGAAACGGCTGAATATGCAATTTTTGGCATAAAAATTGAAAATTTTTTTGGGGGAGGGTTGGGGGGGTTGTCCGGGGGGGTTGGGGGGTCTCCAGAGGGGCCCCCCCAATAAATGTTGGGGGGGAGCCCCCCCCACCCCAAATCTCATGGCAAATTTGATGAAACCTAGCCAGTTGATGCTGCAAATTTTGATGTTTGATTTTCTCACTTATTATATATAAGGAATATCGCAAAAATAACTGCAGATATGAAGTCAGCGACGCCGATTTTACCTGTCGCATGCATAAAATCGCTAATATGAGTTACCCTGACCGAATACTGGGGTTGGTTTTTTTCCCACCGGTTGGTTTTTTTCCCGCCATTGGTTTTTTTACCCCGGCTAATTAACCGTTAATTACTAATTAACGACAGGACCTAGAGAGACGATTTATATACCAAAATGACAGTCTAGACAGGGCTTGATAAGAAAATAATTTGTAGCCGGATTGCTCCACTGGGTAGTTCTGCAGAGTCCAAAAAGTGACTACCTTGGTTTTTTTCCCCGACCTCTATATATAACTTTTTCAGTCCGCGAATATGGGTTGCTCGGCGAAGCTGTGCCCATATTAATTCGCCCACAACCTAGTCCTCTTCTTTTTTTGAACCTAGCCCCATATTAGGCATTTTTAAGACTAGTTATTTTTATTACTTGTATATATTATGTAGGGGCGCGATAGCGCCCCTACATAATATGGGTATAAAGGCGTCTGCGCGGCCATCTGGAGACCGTGTTGCCTGCTGCCAGCTAATTAGAGGTCCGGCGGTGGTAAAAAGGTTGCCATCGTAAACAACTCGAGTAGTACTACAAGTATATACCACCATACTTTTGGTTCGAATTCGAAACTTCGAATTTTTGCACTAGGCGATAGTTACCGTGCGTTTGTTTTTTCTCGGTGAATAACGCTTATTGGAAATGCATTTTACGGCTAAGTGTTGGAACGATGTGGGCATTTTGGCACCATACTACTATTATATGTTGGTAGACAGGATCCCCCCATGCTACCTTTTTTTGGTCATTTTGGCACCTGGCCAATTTTGGCTCTGTGCCAAGGTCCCAAAGTCGGACTTTCGCTATTTTTCGCAAATTTTGGTCACACTTTTCTAGAACTGGGTAGAAGCTGGAGAGGTCTAGTATCTTTTGTTGAAAATTACCAGTAGGGGTGCATAAAGTAACGAGGGGGATTTTTTAATTTTGCTCCCTAGCTTTCAGGAGATGGGCCCAAACTTTGCATTTCTTTGGCCTGTTTTGGCGAAAAGTTTCTAAGTCCCACTTTTACTAGAAATGGCCTAAAAGTCACTAAAAATGGCGTTTTTCGGCCTTGGGGTGGTACCCATATATAGTAAATCGGGGTCGCTGAAAACGATGAGCATACTGCCGATACCGCCCGAAGTGACCACTGGTCAGCATGGCTCCCGTGGTTCCTCGCACAGGGTCAAAGTAGGGAAAACTCACTATAAACAGCGTTTTTCGGCGTCTTGGTCGGGGGCATATATAGTAAATCGACTACGCTCGTTTCAATGGGCATATCGCCGAAACCGACGGAAGTGACCACTGGTCACTACAGCCTACGGGGCCTATTGACCAGTGGTCAAACGGTCTAAAACTGCGTTTTTCGGCGTTTTGGTCGGGGGCATATATAGTAAATCGACTACGCTGGTTTCAATGGGCATATCGCCGAAACCGACGGAAGCGACCACTGGTCACTACAGCCTACGGGGCCTATTGACCACTGGTCAAACGGACTAAAACTGCGTTTTCGGCGTTTTGGTCGGGGGCATATATAGTAAATCGACTACGCTCGTTTCAGTGGGCATATCGCCGAAACCGACGGAAGTGACCACTGGTCACTACAGCCTACGGGGCCTATTGACCACTGGTCAAACGGACTAAAACAGCGTTTTTCGGCGTTTTGGTCGGGGGCATATATAGTAAATCGACTACGCTCGTTTCACTGGGCATATCGCCGAAACCGACGGAAGTGACCACTGGTCACTACAGCCTATTGGTCCTATTGACCACTGGTCAAACGGCCTAAAACTGCGTTTTTCGGCGTCTTGGTCGGGGCATATATAGTAAATCGACTACGCTCGTTTCAATGGGCATATCGCAGACACCGCCGGAAGTGACCACTGGTCATCACAGCCTATGGGATCTATTGACCACTGGTCAAACGTCCTAAAACTGCGTTTTTCGGCGTTTTGGTCGGGGGCTATATAGTAAATCGACTACGCTCGTTTCAATGGGCATATCGCCGAAACCGACGGAAGTGACCACTGGTCACTACAGCCTACGGGGCCTATTGACCACTGGTGAAACGGACTAAAACAGCGTTTGGGGATGAACCGGATTTAGAGTTACCGTTCGTTCTCTTCGAATGGCACTCAAAAATATGTCTTTCTTTAGTCAGCGCTTATATATATTTAAATGGCTGAAATTATTGTTAACTGGATCACTGCTGTCGTGGCTTACTGAGCCTGATTTGCAGGTTGTGTATAGTTATATGCTTACACAAATGGCGTAATGCCATGATGCATTAGACGCTTAGAGGAGAATCTTTAAAAGGACAGAAGGACAAGAAACAAAATGCTCCTCTGGAGCATGAAAAAAGTAATATGGGTGATGGTGTGGTTGCAAAATCAAGAGAGGACTAGTCTTTAAAATGCTTAATATGGGGCTAGGTTCAAAAATAGAAGAGGACTAGGTTGTGAGCGAATTAATATGGGCACAGCTTCGCCGAACAACCCATATTCGCGGGATTTCACGCTTCGTCTTAGCTTTTGCCGCATACAGAGCTATCAATTTTAGTCAGTAATAAGAAATTTAAGAAGTTGAGTACGTACGTATATACTCATTGAATACAGTTGTTTGCATATACGTACTCTGTTAGACTAGCAAGGAATACATATGTGCGTAAATTATCATCATTTGGTCGGGTTGAACTGCGGCAAGCAACGAGAAGAGATCTAAGGACATGAGGCTAAAGCTATTGGTTCAAGCAGGGAGGAAATAGAAGGTCAGAGTCCTAAGATTATTCTTGAAATATAAATTTTCCGTATAAACGAATAAAACGCACTGGTTAGCATAAAACGTTTCTCGAAGAAAAAGTTTGACTAACTATCATAGGGGTCGCGGTAGCGACCCCTATAATATGAGTGAAAATGGTCGAATGACCGTGTAAAACAAGGCTGCGCAGAAGCTGCGCAGATTCCTGCGCAGATCCTGCGCAGATTATGTGCGCAAAAAATTGTACGTGTCGAGTTTAGTATGTGTGCGAAGTTTCATCCCCGTACCACTTTCCGTTAAAAAGTTATGCCAAAAATCGCTTACGAGAGTGATGTTTTTTTTTTTTTTTTCCGGTTTCTCGCTTTTGATGTCTCATAAGGGGGTTTTGTAGCTTGAATAACTACAGATAGAAAAATTTTTGCCTATGAAACCCATATATATTCTTGTAGTACAAATCAAAAATAAGAAAATAAGCTAGTTTTTATGCCTCCCGGAGCCGGAAAAAATTTTTGGCTGGGGGCCAAAGTCGGCCAAAACGCTAAAATGGCCAAAAAGTATGCTTCAAAGGCGCCTTAATAAGTCAGATTGGGCTATATATGGGGTAATACTGACTATATGGTTAAACAGTACACATATCGGGGTCGTTCAAATGCTATATGATTTTCCGTCTCCGTGCGTAATTTTTCGGTACTGGCCGGCCAAAGTTGGTGAATTTTGGGTTGAACTTTGAACTTAAATTTTTCGCTTATTTTGCTACATGGGTGGCTCAAATTTTGCATACAAAGGTTTTTTGGGACGGAGAATCGATTCCCGCTATCAGTTTTGCTGCCCGAGTAACCCAAGTTGCTGGGTTGGTTCCACTTGACCGTCTGAGGGGTCAGGTCGGTAACCGCTTCCCGGAGGTCCATAGTAGGCTTTACAAAGCCTCTCCAAACTTTGTCTATAGGGGTTTTCTGGTGCGCCCAGCTCATTCCCGGTGTCCGTTTTGCCGTCTGACCCACCCATCTTGCTGTGCTGGTTCCACTTTGCCGTCTGGAGGGTCCGGTCGGTAACCGCTTCCCGGAGGTCCATAGTAGGCTTTACAAAGCCTCTCCAAACTTTGTCTATAGGGGTTTTCTGGTGCGCCCAGCTCATTCGTGGCATCCGTTTTGCCGTCTGACCCACCCATCTTGCTGTGCTGGTTCCACTTTGCCATCTGGAGGGTCAGGTCGGTGGGAGGTCATGGGGTCAAAAATGAAAATTTTCAAAAGTGGTCAAATTTGGTACCAAATGAAAGCCCTGAGCGAGCTGAGCAACTTTTGTCATAGAACTGCATGCTCAAATTGGCTGTAGAGTGCTGTGGTGGGGTGGGGTGGGGACTTAGGCGATTTTCGGTCAAAAGTGAAATTTTTCAAAAGTGGTCAAATTTGGTACCAAATGAAAGCCCTAAGCGAGCTGAGCAACTTTTGTCATAGAACTGCATGCTCAAAGTGGCTGTAGAGTGCTGGGGTGGGGGTGGGGACTTAGGTGATTTTCGGTCAAAAATGAAATTTTTCAAAAGTGGTCAAATTTGGTGCCAAATGAAAGCCCTAAGCGAGCTGAGCAACTTTTGTCATAGAACTGCATGCTCAAAGTGGCTGTTGAGTGCTGTGGTGGGGTGGGGTGGGGACTTAGGCGATTTTCGGTCAAAAATGAAATTTTTCAAAAGTGGTCAAATTTGGTACCAAATGAAAGCCCTGAGCGAGCTGAGCAACTTTTGTCATAGAACTGCATGCTCAAATTGGCTGTAGAGTGCTGTGGTGGGGTGGGGTGGGGACTTAGGCGATTTTCGGTCAAAAGTGAAATTTTTCAAAAGTGGTCAAATTTGGTACCAAATGAAAGCCCTAAGCGAGCTGAGCAACTTTTGTCATTGAACTGCATGCTCAAAGTGGCTGTAGAGTGCTGTGGTGGGGTGGGGTGGGGACTTAGGCGATTTTCGGTCAAAAGTGAAATTTTTCAAAAGTGGTCAAATTTGGTACGTACCAAATGAAAGCCCTAAGCGAGCTGAGCAACTTTTGTCATAGAACTGCATGCTCAAAGTGGTTGTGGAGTGCTGTGGTTGGCTTGCTTGCTACTGTTGAAAGATATCTATACATATATACCTTCAGGAGCATACATATATAAAATAATAGAAAACAAGAACAAAAAGTGCTCCTTCGTCGCATGTAAAATACATATGAGTATTCGTAGGCAGGTTGTACATAAGCAAAAACTAGCCTGTAAAATACATATGAGTTCCGTAGGGAGGTTGTAAATTAAGGAAAACAAGTTGCAACCGCTTAACATATGAGCCTGTCCTACAACGAGGCTCATATTGGCGTCACAGTGCATTCCACATTAAAGCCTCATTAAAGAACCTCAGCTTCATCCTCACTACGGAAAAATGAATAGACGTTGTGGCCCAGAAGAAATGGAATGCATTCTCGAAACGCTTTCACATACACACGCAGAATGCGTTCCCACTTGGCTGTGAGTCAGAGCGCCTCATGGCGTACCGTATTGAGCATATGCACACTATAATGACTGATCAACATTATATGAAGATAATTTGTAGTGAAAAGCTTTATGCAGTATGTATTTATATAAAAGTAAAATATATATCTGCAAATTATTCGTATTATGACATACGCCAATATGAGCCTCGTTGTAGGACAGGCTCATATGTTAAGCGGTTGCAACTTGTTTTCCTTAATTTACAACCTCCCTACGGAACTCATATGTATTTTACAGGCTAGTTTTTGCTTATGTACAACCTGCCTACGAATACTCATATGTATTTTACATGCGACGAAGGAGCACTTTTTGTTCTTGTAAACTAAACGTAGCGTGGATGGATATGCATACTGATATACATTTATAAACCGCGAATATGGGTTGTTCGGCGAAGCTGTGCCCATATTAATTCGCTCACAACCTAGTCCTCTTCTATTTTTGAACCTAGCCCCATATTAAGCATTTTAAAGACTAGTCCTCTCTTGATTTTGCAACCACACCATCACCCATATTACTTTTTTCATGCTCCAGAGGAGCATTTTGTTTCTTGTATATATGTTGTATTCATTTATATGTGTCGAAAACAAGATAGTGAAATCGCGAAAAATCGCGAAAACACACTCACAGTTCCGAAGTCCAATTTTCAACAAATTCCTGCTGATAAATGTTTCATATCATAGGGGTCGCGGCAGCGACCCCTATAATATGTGTCAAAAGTCCCTGGAGACACCGTAAAATAAGCTGCGCAGAGGCTGCGCAAAATCCTGCGCAGATCCTGCGCAGATTTTATGCGCAAATTGTAGAGCACGTCGAGTTTAGTATGTGTGCGAAGTTTCAGCCCCGTATCACTTTCCGTTAAAAAGTTGTGCCCCGGACCGGTTATGGCGGCGATGTTTTTTTTTCGGTTTCTCCTATTTAATGGTCGTATTGTCCTGACTTTCCGCCTCTTTCACGTAATCTGCAGCGGAGGCCGGACCTAAAGGGGTATAGGGTCTGGTAGTACCCCATGCGCAATTTAAGAATCGCTACTTTTTTGCGCCGCAGGTGCGCCACAGCGCCGCAGCGGCGCCGCAAAGTCGGCTCATAGCGAAAAGTGACCATTTTTGTGGTCGTCGCTCAGGTCGAACGTTACGAGTTGGAGCTGATTTCTTTTTATATTCAGAAATTACATATATTGAACTAACTAACGGTCCAGGTTGCGTTTCTCTATCACTTCCCTAGCGACCACAGTGGCCCGTCAAAGATGGCGAAAATTCGAAAAATGAAAAATCGAAATTTCTCGCTGTGTATTCAACTTAGAAAGCTCAATTCTTTCATACAAAGGTTTTCTGGCACGGCGAATTGATTCCCGTAAGCAGTTTTGCCGTCAGACCCACCCATATTGCTGGGCTGGTTCCACTTTGCTGTCGGGAGGGTCAAGTCGGTACCGACTTCCAAGAACACCATATAGGACTGTGCATAGCCTCTCAAAACTTTGTCCATAGGGGTTTTCTGGTGCGCCCAGCTCATTTCCGGTGTCCGTTTTGCCGGCCGACCCACCCATTTTGCTGGGCTGGTTCCACTTTGCTGTCGGGAGGGTCAAGTCGGTACCGACTTCCAAGAACACCATATAGGACTATGCATAGCCTCTCAAAACTTTGTCCATAGGGGTTTTCTGGTGCGCCCAGCTCATTTCCGGAGTCCGTTTTGCCGTCCGACCCACCCATTTTGCTGGACTGGCTCCACTTTGCCGTTTGAAGGGTAAATCGGGTAGGGGGTTAAGTGGTCAAAAATAAGATTTTTCAAAAGTGGTCAAATTTGGTACCAAATGAAAGCGCTAAGTGAGCTGAACAACTTTTGTCATAGAATTGCATGCTCAAAGTGGCTGTAGAGTGCTGTGGTAGGGTGGGGGTGGGGACTTAGGCGATTTTGGGTCAAAACTAAAATTTTTCAAAAGTGGTCAAATTTGGTACCAAATGAAAGCCCGCATCGAACTGAGCAACTTTTGTCATAGAAGTGCGTACCTAAAGTGGCTGTAGAGGCCTGTGGTGGGGTGGGGTGGGGACTTAGGCGATTTTGGGTCAAAAATTAAAATTTTCAAAAGTGGTCAAATTTCGAGTCAAATGAAGGCCCGCATCGAACTGAACAACTTTCGCCATAGAACCACCCACCCAAACTTGCTGTGTCGGATTTATATACTTTCTTTCTCAACCGGATTAAACGACAGACATATATAGGCCCAACACACATATTATCCCCTTTTGTGCGGAGCATTTTTGTTACTTGTATATATATTCTATTCACCCACTTTCGCGCTAAGAATTGCGTAAAATTTTCGAAGGCTCCTCTCTGGCGTGGCGAAACGATAAATTAAGCGTTTAAAATGCTTTAAAACGTTAAATAAAGTATAAAATAACACAAAAATCGGTTTTTTTGAGCGAAAACAGGCGTGGCGCAATTTTTTTCTAAATTACGCAAAAGAATTTGGGGCACTGCGCCACGGACCGCAAAAAGTTCGGACGAAAAAAAACAGATCAACATTATATATGTTTTAGTGTCTAGCCACATCCTCATGCTATTCTCTTGTGTTCTTTCGTTTATAAAAACGCTCACTACGTATATATATATATATATTATATATAAATATATAGAGGTCGGGGAAAAAACCAACCCGCAAGTGGTGGGGGAAAAAACCAACCCCCCGTTTGGGCGATGGGGATGAGCTAGCGGGCTCAAATTTTGCATGCAAGTTGGTAGGGCCCATCCCACCTATTGAGCTAAATCGGACCACTTTTGAGCATTTTGTGACATTTTGAAAATTTTGGCATTTTTGACCCCCCAAAAATTCAAAATTTGCCTATTTTTGAAGGCCTGTAAAACATTTTCCATAGCAGTTTGATAATAACTTTTAATAGTTTCTATGAGAACAACATTGTGCTCTTTCCAAAAATGTCGGTCTCGCCTTCCTGCGACGCTTGGCAAGCTGCCAGCAGAATTTTTACAAAATGGGAAAAAAACCAAGGGGGTGGGAAAACATAGCAAGTTTAATGCGTTCTTTCACGTGAACAGCTCAAAATTGCATTTGGACTTGGGCAATTTTGTGCTAGCCGGTAAAAACCTCATTTCGGCGCCCGGCGGATCGGCTGTTTGGCTCAGCTAAAGCGGCCAAAAAGTACTCTGGGACAAAGAAATACGCGAAAAAACACTGAAACAACGTTTATTTTAATTTATTTCATCGAATTTCGAAAGATTTACAAATTTTTGCATTTTAACATAGAAACTGGCAAATTTGATGAAACCTAGCCAGTTGATGCTGCAAATTTTGATGTTTGATTTTCTCACTTATTATAAGGAATATCGCAAAAATAACTGCAGATATGAAGTCAGCGACGCCGATTTTACCTGTCGCATGCATAAAATCGCTAATATGAGTTACCCTGACCGAATACTGGGGTTGGTTTTTTCCCCCATCGGTTGGTTTTTTCCCGCCATTGGTTTTTTTACCCCGGCTAATTAACCGTTAATTACTAATTAACGACAGGACCTAGAGAGGCGATTTATATACCAAAATGACAGTCTAGACAGGGCTTGATAAGAAAATAATTTATAGCCGGATTGCTCCACTGGGTAGTTCTGCAGAGTCCAAAACGTGACTACCTTGGTTTTTTCCCCCGACCTCTATATTGTGCCATTTTTAAACAATTCCTAAGATATGCCTTTTTCACCCTTAGTGTAAGCTGGTCATAGTCTGAATGTTGTTGCGTTTAGGAATGGCAGCGCAAGTTAACAGGAATGGGATAGAGTCATGTCCTTAGCAAAGCTAGCGGCCCCTTTAGTATTCATAGGCCTAGCTTTATGGATTCTTGTATTCCCATTTATTTGCAAGGCTCAAAGTTCGGATACAGAAACCCAGTTACAACAATCTTGCTGCACATCTTCCTCGGATAAAAGGTTTGATGTGTTACTCGACAATATTCTATATATATATACCTACGTATATATACGTACAGGCTTATTTTTAGGCCAAAGTTTATATATGTGTAGGGGCTTCAGTCTGGCTTATTTTTACTGGGGGGGGGGGTGGGGGGACCCCCCCACTGTGCAACCTCCCCCCCCCACCCCAATCGAGGTTCCCCCATAAATTTTGGGCTCCCCCATAAGCCAAAAAATTATATACAGATTTCACCATTTTTACCCTAAATTTTCAAAAATTTTTCCGGCTTCGCCGGAATTTTAACGAAATTTTTGCTTTTTTAGCGTAAAAAACACCTAAAATTAGTCATTTTTTAGCGATTTTTGGCAAATTTTACGCAAAAAACGTAAAAATTTGCAAAATTTTTTCCAAAAATATGCCCCCCCCCCCTTTTGGTGAGCCCCCCCCCCCCATCGAGGGGGGGGGCAACTTTGAGCCCCCCCCCCCATATCGCCCCCCCATAAATTTTGGCCTAAAAATAAGCCAGTCAGTTGTGGGTCCCATCGATGGGAGAGGGCTCATGAAAGCCCTAAGTGAGCTGAGCAACTTTTGTCATAGAACTGCGTACCCAAGGTGGCTGTAGAGTGCTGTGGTGGGGTGGGGTGGGGACTTAGGCGATTTTGGGTCAAAAATAAAATTTTTCAAAAGTGGTCAAATTTGGTATCAACTGAAAGCCCTAAGTGAGCTGAACAACTTTTGTCATAGAACTGCGTACCCAATGTGGCTGTAGAGTGCTGTGGTGGGGTGGGGTGGGGACTTTGGCGATTTTGGGTTAAAAATAAAGTTTTTCAAAAGTGGTTAAATTTGGCATCAACTGAAAGCCCTAAGTGAGCTGAGCAACTTTTGGCATGGAACCATCCACCAAAAGTTGCTATGTCGGATTTATGCCTTTACTTTCTCAAACGGAATTTAAAGGATAGGCATAGGCCCAACACACATATTATCCCCTTTTGTGCGGAGCATTTCTGTTACTTGTACGTATATACTGGTTTTGGGTTTTAGCCAAAAATTGCGGAAATTTTGTTTCAGCAAAGCCGAAAAAGGTTTTGATCATTCAGGGTAAAAATGGTAAAATTTGGCAATTTTTGGGTTAGGCTTTTCATGGGAGGATCCTAGAATGGAGAGGGTATGCGGAGTGGGGGGCCCTCCCCAGTAAACATAAGCCTAACTTATTGGTAAAGTAACGTAAATTAAGGTCGTGTTACTTGTCAATGGCATACTCATACACTTACAGTACAGTTCTAAGAAAACTTTGTTTCAAATTGTACATGAAAGTCAAGTTTATCGAATTTCGTCAAGTTTACCGAATTTGGCGAAATCTATACGTATGTATATTCCTTTCGCTGATGAACTGAAGATGAGCTTCGCGAAAAATACAATTTTTAAAGGGCTGTATCATAGCGGTCGCTGCAGCGACCCCTATAATATGTGTGAAAAGTGGCTGGAGACAGTGTAAAATAAGCTGCGCAAAATCCTGCGCAGATTTCATGCGCAAATTGTAGAGCACATCGAGTTTAGTATATCTGGGAAGTTTCAGCCCCGTATCACTTACCGTTAAAAAGTTGCGCCCCGGACCGGTTATGGCGGCGATGTTTTTTCCGGTTTCTCCTATTTGATGGTTGTATTGTACGTAATGTTCGCGCTTTCACGTGAACTGCAGCGGTGGGCCAAGCTAAAGGGCTATAGGGTCTAGTAGTACCCTCTAAGGAATTTAAGAATCACAACGTTTTTGCACCGCAGCTGCGCCACAGCGCCGCAGTGGCGCCGCCAAGTCGGCTCAGAGCGAAAAGTGACCATTTTTGTGGTCGTCGCTCAGGTCGAACGTTAAGAGCTGGACCCGATTTCTTTTTATATTCAGAAATTACATATATTGAACTAACTAACGGTCCAGGTTGCGTTTCTCTATCTCTTCCCACGGTGGCCCGTCAAAAATGGCGAAAATTCGAAAAATGAAAAATCGAAATTTCTCGCTATCTATTCAACTTTGAAAGCTCAAATTTTCCATACAATGGTTTTCTGGCACGGAGAATCGATTCCCGCAGTCAGTTGTACCGTCAGACCCACCCATCTTGCTGGGCTGGTTCCACTTTGCCGTCGGGAGGGTCAAGTCGGAAACCGCTTCCTGGAAGTCCATAGTAGGCTCTACCTGGCCTCTTAAAAGTTTGTCTATAGGGGTTTTCTGGTGCGCCCAGCTCATTCCCGGTGTCCGTTTTGCTCTACGACGCACCCATTTTGCTGGGCTGGTTCCACTTGACCGTCTGAAGTGTCAGGTCGGACAGGGGGGGGGGTCATGTGGCCAAAAATAAAATTTTTCAAAAGTGGTCAAATTTGGTATCAAATGAAAGCCCTAAGTGAGCTGAGCAACTTTTGTCATAGAACTGCGTACCCAAAGTGGCTGTAGAGTGCTGTAGTGGGGTCGGGTGGGGACTTCGGCGATTTTGGGTCTAAAATAAAATTTTTCAAAAGTGGTCAAATTTGGTATATATCAAATGAAAGCCCTAAGTGAGCTGAGCAACTTTTGACATGAAACCATCCAGCAAAAGTTGCTGTGTCGGATTTATACCTTTCTCAACCGGAATTTTAAGGATAGACATAGGCCCAACACACATATTATCCCTTTTTGTGCGGAGCATTTTTGTTACTTGTATATATATATAGTACGTATGTATGTATATATATGTACATGTATACTGTTTATCCTTTCTTTGTGTTTGTACATGTACGCAGGCGCGTATCCAGGGGAGGGGGCGAGGGGAGGCATGCCCCCCCCAAAATCGGAGACAAAAGAAAATTTTTAATGAGTAGCAGAGCGCGAATAAATATTTCGAAAAAGTTTCGCCTGCAGCGCTACTTTCCAATGAAGATATCTCAAAAAGCTCCAGATTTTCTTAAAAATTTCCACCAACTGTTTAGTTGAGGTAGAAATTTCAGAACATTTTTGGCTTGCCCCCCTCCGAAATTTTTTCTGGATACGCTAGTGCTATGTACGTATATATATATATATATATATATATCGTGTTGTGTCTTTTGCCGAACCCAGTTATTGTCAGTGAGGTTTACTGAAGTGATTCACAGTCAATTGTATAAATTGCTTTCAGAAATCTTCTGCTGGTCGGCACCTTGGATGGATCTATTACAGCACTGGATGATTTCGGCAGAGTCGTGTGGAATTTTGAATCAACTGTCGGACCTTTACTCTCCAGCACACTGGATGAAGTTTTTGTGAGTCTGCACTTTGGTGTATATATATAGCAAGGTTCATAAAAAAATCAAAAATCGAATTTTTGCTGGCAATTTCGCAAATGAAGTCCGATCGAAAAACTTTTGGTACGTATGGAACGGCAGTGACCCACTCTAAGGTGAAAATTTCATGCCGGTAGCCCTCGTGTAGCGTGAGTAATAAAAAATTTTTGTGATTTTTTTTGTGAACGAATTCACAAAAAAATCACTTGTTCACAAAAAAATCACCGCCGGATCTGATCTCAGGATATACCTAGGAAATTTTTCTTTTCATGCATAAATAGAGCATAGTCCATAGTGTTATTATGTACAAAAATTTGGACCCCCTAGTTTTTTGCACAGGCTGAACTTCGAATTTTGGTTCTCGGCCCCCGGGTCCAAAGTGGGTGCCCAGGCCAATATGCTTGACCTTTATGATTGAAACCATGAAGCTAGGAATCCACTTATTTTGTGTTCTATTGCTCTAGTAAGCATAGAACAAACAATTTGGCGCAGTAATTTCGTATCTGGAATGGTCACGTGATTTGGCCTAGGGTCACGTGACTGACCAAAAATTTTATTTCAAGGTCCCAGAAGCCTAAAAACTCGCCTATATAGGTTTTTCGGTGCGTAGAATTCAAAGTCCATAGTGAGTACCAGCAAAAATTTCAATTTTGGTCCGGAGTTGTCCGAGGGTCCGATTTTGGGTGGGTCGACTATTTTGGGCACCCTAGTCGGAGGAGTTGGGCCTCGGCAGCCAAACTTACATATGTTAGGCTTGGGACTTGTGGCTATTACCATGTAAACAATTTTCCGGCTGCGGCTTGTTGTTAGCTGTCTAGGTGGGTGATTTTTTTGTGAATTTTCGGGGTGATTTTTTTGTGAACCTTGCTATAGATCGATGGTGTTAGTGCTTTATTCTATTTATTTGTTGCAGCGAAAGATTTATTGAGTGGTTGAGCTTTTGAGCCATTTTTCATGGCAAAATTTAGTATATATATACATATTTATAGTCAGGGGGGAAACATCACCGGCAAAGTGGGGGAAAACAATGGCTCACCATGCTCGACTGGCACATGGTAGAGATGCGAAATCTAGTGCAAATGAAAGTTCGATTCTTGTACTTTAAGATCATAATACAATTAAGCCGTCATCCTGTCGATTGAGCGTTCGTGTGGCCTGAGTCCGAAGTTGACACCCAAAAATTACCCAAAAACCTAAGGATTTTTCAAATTTTCTAAGATTATGCTAACTTACTGGTAATAGTTTACAACTTACTTACTGGTAATAGTTACAATTTGCAGGAGTTCTTTTGTGCATGAAAAGGGTTTGTGGATGTGCTCTATAACGTGGGCTAGTTGGATTTTCGCTAGGTCACACTGTTGAGAAATCGTGACACAATCCCCCACACTTTTTTCCACTAGAGGGGGGAGGGGGACCATGGTGTGCTTTTCCCCCACAGTTTCGACTTTTTGATTTAAGCAAAAATAACAACTACAGTCCCGGCTGAAAGTTACCCACCCTTTTGCTTGCGAGCAACTCGCGAAAGTTCGTAGTCCTTTTTATGCAATGCTCGCGTCTGCTCGAAGTGTTTTTCTACCTAACCTTCCACTTTTTCAGTCAGCTACTTTATTTTCAAATTTTTTGTACAGCTTCTATGCTGCTGCTTACGATATACGCATAAGCTTCAAAAATACTGTGTAGTCAGCTATTTACGAATGTATGTATATACATGTATATAAATTTTTATGCACGGATAGACACTGCAAAGACAAGCAGTGCAAGTCTATATACAGCAGTATTGCACGTCTTATGCTTATGCAGAGACAGCGCAGCATTGATGTAGTTTTGCCAAAATGATCAAAAGAATTTTCAAAAAAGATAAACAAAAACTAACTGCTCGTGGAAATTTGCGAGCATTTTTTGTTAGTGTTCGCGAGCAATTCGCGAATTGCTCGCGAAAAATAAGGGGTTAGTTTCAGCCGGGACTGTAGTTGTTTACTCATTTGAAGTGTTATATATACCACCTCAATAGACTTTCCGCTGCCGAAAAACGTCATATGACCTGTTCTTGTGGAGGCATGCTGGCAAATATTCTTAGGGGGGCAAATCATGCGGGTAACAAGAAAATTGAGTCAACAACATTTTTGTGATATTATGAACTGTGGGCATTCCATACAGTTTCATAAGTGTGGATCTGCAAAAGAATACTCCTGGCCCATGGGCGCACCCAGGGGAGGGGTTTTGGGGGTTCCGACTCCTCCCTTTTTATCCGATTTACCCCCCGGAATTTTTGGGGAGAACGCAAAAACTGAGCTATTTTCAATGCATAAAACTAAAAAATAGGAAAATTTTCAGTTTAGACCCCTCCCTTTTCAAAATTCTGGGTGCGCCCCTGTCCTGACCTGAAATCTATGACCCCTGGACACTTTTGTGCGTATTTTGCCACCCATCATAAGAAACCACTCGATTTCTTGCAGGTTAATATTGCAAAAGGTGTATTTTATCATTGCAGGTTAACACAGAAGACAGTTAAATTATAAATTACAGGAGAAAATGCGATTTGGTAGACAAAAATCTTAATTTCCTAGCAATGTTGTTCCATTATTAAGTTTGTCTTGCCTGATGGGTAATAGTAAGACTGGCTGCTGGCAACGAGTTTTTGGACGTAGATATTGCGTTTTATGACCTTAAATGCCATTTATGTGCTATTATGGTGATAAAGGAATTTGGTACCGTCCTTTTCCCCACCCCATCTTGTTTTCCCCCACTTGGAAAAAGGTGGTCTATATTGAGGCTAGCCCACTTGAAGTACAACCGAAAATGCTGATTTTATAGAAACTACAGGTCAAGCCCTACATGCTGGTATATAAACTGTCGGCTAGCTACAGTTTGGGGCGAGTAATAATCTTATTTCGAAAATCGTTGTTTCCCCCCTGACTATATATGGGCGCTCACTTTGAGAAGACCTGTAGAATAATTTCTGTTACTGTGTCTGCATGACATTTTATGGTTTAGTTGAGCGATCGGGGGCGGTCATACAGACTGATTCCTTCATTGGACGGAAGCCTATACATGTATGATGGAGAAATTTTGCAGAGTGTGGCTCTCAACACGGAAACCCTGTTGTCCAGTTCCTATCGTCTGGGGCCTGATGTGGTTGCCGGTGGAAAGGATATTAGAACGTTTGGAATTAACTTGACAAATGGACAGGTATTATGCCACCTTCGGCTATCAAGGTTAACGAAAAATCACCCCACCCTGACTCACAGAGCCGCAATTTTTTCATGGTGATAGCCACACATCTCGACATTACATCCTGTGAGTTTGAGCCCCTAGTACCTTTCCGTGCGTTTAGGGCCGACCTTTAAGTGAAGGTATTCACCCAAAAGTGACCTCAAAAGCATTCATGACCGAAGTTCAAATTTCGGCTGCTTATTTACTAAGGGAAAACCACATTCAACCCATATTGTGCATATGACATGTTCTATTATTGTTGTTGCTGATCCGGGCTCGTCAGCTTAGAATCTATATATATAAGGGCACGTCGGTATCCTGCATGCCAGCACACGTCTTCGACAGGCACATCCACACATTGGAGCTTTTTTCATGACGTGTTCTGACTGTTCACTATCGATTACGTATATAGAAGTTCTGAGTCGGACCTCTGAGCTGTCCTGTCCTGTCTGAGCTGGATAATTTTTTGTTAAACCGTTAACAAAAACATCACCGACTTTCATCTACTGCAATTTACTGGTAGCTCGTAGAGCAACGAAACTTGGATGATTTAAAGCTTAGCGCTTATTCCTCAGAATATTCGATTTGGTTTAGTTTTGTGAAAGTTCCAGCCAAAAAAACCAAATTGTGATATTTTGGTTAACCTTGCTATATTCAGATATAGTGTGTAGTTCAAAAGTTTCTGGTGATTTGAGTAGAAGGGCAAATTTTTTCAAAACCACTTCTCTTGAATAGATCAGGTGTAAACAGTCTATTGTTTCTTGATCTTTGAGATGATCTCAGATTGAGTAAACTGAAGACTTTCTGGACAACTCAACCACACTTAACTTACGTATTGCAAAATCCTAGTACTTTAGGTTATTATGCAGGAAAAACGTAAGAACTATCAAATCCTTCATTTTTGTAAAGTTTAGACTTTAAGGTTTTTAATTTTAAAATAAGCATAACCGGTGAAGCCGAAAGTTTTAAAAAAATAGCCATCTATAGCAAGATTAACAAAAAAATCACCCCGAAAATTCGCGATGAAATCATCCACCTACAGGATTAGTAACAAGCGGCAGCTGGAAAAGTTTTTGCATGGTATTAACCAGAGGTCCCAAACTTAACATAATTATGTAAGTTTGACCTACCAGGTCCAACTCCTTCGACCTGGTGCCAGTTTCATAAAACCATCTCGAGTTCTCGGGTTCTCGAGTAGTCTCTTTTCTGTGACAACATCCTCTTCTGTAATAAAAATTATATGTTAATATATCTACGGTCAATTTAGTCGTGATTTATTTAGTCAATTATGCAAATTATTGTAGCATGGAGAAAAAAATAATAAATTTAAATTTTCAAAAATTTTTCCAGTAGGTCTCTGGTTGGCAAAAATTTCCCTGGTCGACATCGACCTGAGAACTTAACTCGAGAACTCGGAGAAGGTTTTCAGCGTGACTTGCAATGCGACTTGCGGATCTCGAAACTGGCCCCAGGGTACTCAAACTACTGTAGTCGACCCACTAGAAAACGGACCCTCGGACGAACGGAATTGAAAATTTTGCTGTTACTCACTACGACTTCGCTTAGCTAACCCATATTTTGCATACATGTCCACACTCTCTACTATCTAGCCATATATTGGATACCTTACCATGATGACCTCTGGGCTGGCCCACGGGAGGAAATTTTTTACGAATTTTTTCGCAAAAATCACCCTGCTTTCTGTAAAAGGTGCGGGCTGGTTGCTACAGCAAAACTAACAACAAATTCGAGCTCTGCGACCCGAAAACTTATGTAGCACATGTTTTTAGTAGTAATGAAATTTGCACCATATATAGAGGGGGTCATTACCAGTTGGTACCTACCAAATTTATTTCGATCGGATTTCATTTGCGAATATGGCAGCAAAAGTTCGATTTTTGATTTTTTTATTAACCTTGTTTTAAAGGTATGTATCTTATGCAGGTAAACCAGAGGTCGCAGGTTTGTGTATTATGTAATGGTTTTAGTGATGTTTGTTATATATTGTGTCTACTTTGCATTGCTATTATTTTTTAAATCTTTGGTTTGTTGTTGAAAGTGCAGTTTTAAAGGATCCAGTTGTGAGAATAAGCTGTATATATCGTAGACCTTTCCGATATCTTTCTCTACTGCTATGCGCAATTTATATACTGTGTACTTCCCTTGCTGCTTCCAACTTGCCCATTGCACTTATTTGTATTGAAGATTTAATTTTTGTTTTCGGTATATTAATTGTTTTAGGTCAATTACGAGTGCACTCTGTCTGGTTGCCAGTATTTCAACGAGCCAAATAATGATGCTACTGAAGTGTTGGTTCTGCGGAGAACTACACAGACTGTGAGGGCTGTTGATGCAACATCTGGTTACGAACGGTACAAATTGTTTCATGGAAAGATGTGATGATGGGGTGACCGGGTGACGTTACAGGTAGTTTGAATGTTTGAGTATTTGAGAGGAGGATGCTGTCCATCTAATCCTGAATTTTCCTTTCCTTACCTCCCTGCGATCCGGACTGCAGGGCATTTATGCATTCTAACGTTTTTGCTATCATTCCGCTTTAACTGGTCGGGTTTGTTCAAACCAAGCTTTGTCAGTTTGAATTATACGAAGATTATATGTACATTGACCTGGCATATTTTTTACTCTTTTCCCATTGCTAATTTTTTGTGTGTGGATTGCATACACAGCAATAGTCTCGTGAATTTCTTCCAAATTATCCGTTTTGGGAAATGGTTCAAAGCGCTATCAATTATTTCTGTCATTCTTGCAACTGTCGTGCGAAGCTGCGGGCAGCACCACCACGAAGCTGAGACACTTTTTTGTGTTTGCTGTGCAATGCAACGGTTGGTCGTGCATTGTACAGTGTAGTTTTTTCTTGTTTTAGGTGGAATCTTAGTGTAGCTCAGTATGAGATGACCCTGGCGAGTCAGCACGGCGGCTGTTCCTGTCCCTTTCATAGACCCACAGCTGGTGGTCTGAATCCCAGTCTGTCCGCGGATCAGTTACCCTCCAGTTTTCGAATTGTTCCGCCGGATGGTATTGTGCTGGGGATGTTTGATGATAGACCGGGTGCTGAGACTTGGCAGCGTCAGGTTGGTAGTGGAAAAATTAGATTTTGACAGATTCTTTGGGACATTAAATTGTTTTAGTTTTCTGCATTTTCGACAAGTTTTTAATTTTGTTGCATAAAAAACGGGGAGGCGCTTTGTTCTCTCTCTGTGTTCTTTTTCTATTCAGAAAATGTACATTGAACAGTCATCAGATCATAGTGATCGTTGTGCACATTCTTGCAAATTACCAGATGCTTAGTATGCGTAGAGTGCAGCTAATACCTAATACCAGTCGTTCAAACAGAGAAAGAGTACTGTAGGATAGAGATGAGATCCGGGCCGACAAACCCCGGCCCAGCACGGCCCTGAAAAGCCCTGGTTTTTAAAAAATTCTTTTATAATGGTTTTTATACGGCAGGGCCGGCCGGGGCTGAGAAAAAATTGCTAAGAGCCGGGCCGGGCCGAGTAGCTCCCAACGGAGAAACGGCCCTGTCCGGCCCTGCCAAGCCCTGACGTTTCTCACATTAATTTATTGCACATTCTAATTTCCAATTCTAATTATTGTTTTTGACTTCCTAAATTCATATTTTCTTGCTTTCTTTGCATCAAATGAGACTGCACGTGTCAAATATTTTTAAAGTTTGCGTATTGTTTTTTGAAATTTTAGTTGATAAAAGAGTGCCTCTTTGTGTACATACGTCTTCTTTTGAGTAACAAGAATTCAATTTAGTATATGTGCCTGTTTTAAACTCGCTAAACACACATTAAACTATTTTGGTAAATCGATTTCAGGCTAATTTAGTCTTCCTATTATATAATTTCCTTAGTAGGGTAGGATGTTGTTGATGTTGTTCGTTATGCATACTTTAGAGAGAACATGAACTTTGAATCTCCGGAATATGATAGTGCGGCAGAGCAGAACACCAGGGCTTTTAGGGCCGAACCGGGCAGCGCAGACCTAAGCAGCACTCAGGGCCGGGCCTTTTAAAAACTATAAAGAAGTCCATAGTTCGCAGAGCGCATCCAGGATTTTGAAAAGGGGAGGGGTGGTCGAGCCTGAAACACTTTTTGCTTCCGGCAAACGCGCTTACGCTAGGGGGGGAGAGTGGTGGCAGCAATTTTCAACAGTCCAGTGTTGCTGCGGCACAAAGTGACGAAATTTGCGATTAGTCAATAACCCACCCGGTGGATCTGAGGGGCGGAGCCCCACAGACGTTGAGAAATTTGTGAAATTATGAAAAAATCCTTAATAGAAACCTTTAAAATGATTTTAATACACGTTGAGAAATTTTTTGACATGGAAAAATTTGTAATGGAAACCTTAAAAAGATTTGCATAAAAAGCTCCGCAGGCGCAACAAATTTAAAAAAACTCCAGCTAGAATGCGCCGCAGGCGCGGAAAATTTTGCTATAATTTAATTTTATGCACTGAAAATATCTCAATTCGTAGGCTGAGTGGGAAAAAGTCCCATCTCGGACGTATCCTTTTTATTACTCCAATGTGTAGGTCTAGGTACAGCGCACATTGTGTGAAAAGATCCCATCTTTCTCACGCCTCTATAGCGCACTGAATGCCAAAAAGTAGTGACTACGTGTAATCGCAGTAGGTCCTATCTCTATAAGACAGTGTTATTCTAATATCATCTTAATCTGCGACCGAAAATATCTCAAGACGTGCAATTCATCTACTTAAAATGTCCTATGTAAGTGGCAATTTGCCGAGACAATTTTGTGGAAAATGGCCTAACTCCATAAATTACACGTAAATTTTCAGTTGACTGAAAAACTCTCAACCGGCACCTACAGCTCGAAGTATTTGGTTTCAAGAGTCGGAAATTTCAGAATAATCTTCTATTGAATGGGGCAGTCTTATGGTCATACTGAAAACATCTTACGGCGTTTATATATGATATGGAGAAACAGTTTTTCGCATTTTTCTCGAGATTTTAAAGTAACAGATAAGACTTTTTCATACTCAGCCGTCGAATTAGTGTCTTCTCCCCCAACAATCCCCGGGGAATCGGACAAAAGGGGGGGGGCGGAACCCCCGACCCCGCCCCGGGTGCGCCCATGATGGTTCAACAGAACTGCACCAAAGTAGATAGCTGCACATTACAGTATGCCCTTATAACTTGTATCCAAAATTGTGGAGCTGGATCTTTCACACAGCGAAAGGTTTTTTGGATCCTTTTTAGCCTAGCTTTTTAATTTTCCTATGTTTAACACATGCCGAAGTCAATTTAGAGTGGTCCTCAAAGCAATAGGAGCAATATTAAGCGAAACACACGTGTCTAAATTCTGACACAAAAATGTATGTACAAAATCTGTAAGGCCTCCAGTGAACTAAATATACGTCATAATCCCATAAAACCATATATTTTCAGAATCCTTTCAGCGAGACGAACATTTTTATACAATTTAAAATTTTTTAAGATTTCAAAAAATTTTAAAATATTGGTTTTTCGGGGAATATTTTGGACCGATCAAGCTATTCAGCTCCTTCTTCAGAAAACTTTTCCCATCCGAAGACGCATGGATTGACACAAGAACGAAAAAATCGGTTGAGAAATAAGCATTTTATTCCAAAAAGTCGTTTTCCATTTTCTTTGATGTTTGCCGCTTTTTGCAGCTTTCACTGGTTATTACTCGCGACTCGCTCAACGGAAGATTTTTTCGATTAGATTATTAGGACCGCCTAGGCGTTCGCTTTCACCTGATGTACCTGTATGTGGTATTTCAAATTTTGAAAGTAGATTTTTTGAAAAATACCACTTTTTGACCAAAAATTTCGGCAAAGCAAATTTAGCAAAGTGAATAAAAATTACATAATCATAAAGTTCAAGCTGAGCTGAATCCAACGATATAAAAGTTTTGTTGCTACGACTTATATTGCGCCAGCAATGAATTTTTAAACAATGTCCCTTATTTCAGCTGGTTTTGCTAGTTTACACTGCTTCAGTCAATCACGGCGGCAACATCAAAGAGAGCCAAAAACCAGCTGAAATAAGAGGTATTGTTTAAAAATTCATTGTTGGCGTATAAGTCATAGCAACAAAACCTTTATATCGTTGGATTCAGCTCAGCTTGATCTTTATGATTATGTAATTTTTATTCACTTTGCTATATTTGCTTTGCCGAAATTTTTTGGTCAAAAAGTGGTATATATTTTTCAAAAAATCTACTTTCAAAATTTGAAATACCACATATATCAGCTGAAAGTGGACGCCTAGGCGGTCGTGAAAATCTAATCGAAAAAATTTTCCGTTGAGCGAGTCGCGAGTAATAACCAGTGAAAGCTGCAAAAAGCGGCAAACATCAAAGAAAATGGAAAACGACTTTTTGGAATAAAATGCTTATTTCTCAACCGATCTTTTTCGTTCTTGTGTCAATCGATGCGTCTTCGGACGAGAAAATTTTTCCGAAAGAATGAGCTGAATACCTTGAACGGTTCTCCGATAAGCCGATAATTTAGAATTTTTGAAATTTTAAAAAATTTTAAATTTTGTAAAAATGTTTATCTCGATGTAAGGATTCCGAAAATATATGGTTTTATGGGGTTACGACGTATATTTAGTGCACTGGAGACTTTACAGGTTTTCTACACACGTTTTTGTGCCAGTCTTTAGTTTCACGACCCATGGGGATTGATAAGTCAAATCTGGCAAAATGGAATTCGAAAAATCGGCCAAACAGCGATGCCCCCTTAAGAAGTGTATTTTTCAGCAAGTTTTATTTCAGTTTGCATCACCTATTGTGCAGGCCTGGTCCGTTGAGAATGGTCGTGTTGTGGAGCGTTCTATGTTCGATCCAAGTTTAATTCCAGCACTGGAACCATTGGAAAGGCCGCCTGGTGGAGAGAATTTGAGACAATCCTTGTCTGTGAAGGCGGGGTCTGACTCACTGATATACATGGGTAACTTTGAGCTGTCTTTTCCACGCCTAAGCCAAAGCCTAAATCGTGAACCAAAGAGTAACCAAAAATGTTGTGAATATTCTGTGGAGCATTGGCACACCATTGGATACTTGTAATTTTAAGAGTTTTCTTACGGTTTCAAGGAAGATTATTTAGTAGAAACGGTAGTCATCGGGGTGCTGTTTTAGGGGATAAACATGGTCTAAAACTAATTGATTGGACTAAAATGTTTGCCAGAAGACTTTGTTTGTTTTAATACATTTTGCGTATTTATATTTGTCAATGTCAGCACTGCATTACTCTCTAGCATCCCTATTTCCAAGATTTATCCCAGAGAAGCTCAGTGCATATTTCTTTTTACTTTTAGGTACCTACGAAAATTCGCGCTATGTTGTTCAGTCAGCTGAAGAAAGAAATAGAATGTTGGCACTAAAATCGGACCCTTATCTGTCGGCTGAACGTTCACGTCTATATCTAGCCGCTTCAGCAGGTAGAAACCATTAAGCAATGTAGTGTGTCTCCATTATAATATGGAATATTCTAGCAGAAATGGAAAATGTTGTATCCGTTCTGTTTCTCAAGTTGTATAAACATGAACAGAAACCAATCGAAGCTTTGTCATCTAGGTTTTTTCCAAGGCGAATGAAAACACAGTTATGAAAATTGTACAAGTTACATGGGCAGTGATCTATTGTTGAAATATTTAAACAGCTTTGTAGTTGATCCTGTTAATTAGTGTTGTTTGTCAGCTTGAGTCGCGGGTGGGTGCGAGGTGGGGCGCTTTGCGCTAAAATAGGTAGTTACGGGTTTATCTCATTTTCATTGACATTGTGTCCAATAGTATGCTCTCAGAACAAGATAAACTATTAGAGGTCGAAAATCAAATGTGGCAGAGATGTTCAGATTCAAACACAAAATTTGGAAATTTAGGTGTCAGGTGATGAGATCCTTTTATTTAAGAACACATCAGCAGAGCTGTAGCAAATACAGTGTTAATCAATATGGAAAATATAGTAATGCTGTTGGTTGGCTTATAGTGGCCAATCGCCCGGGACTCATTACTTTAATTGTGAACTAAGCCGATTTCAGCGTAGTGTTTCCTCAAATTCTGTCTCACTCACACTTGTACTACTTTATTTTTTAGACAATATTGTCCATACATTAACATAGGGTCGGGTCCTGGGGGGGGGCTTGTCCCCAAAAAATTTTGAGGGCTTGTACCTTGAACAAAAATTTTCAGAGGGGCTTGTACCTCAAGAATATATTTGTAAAATTTTTCGAAAAATTAACGCTAATTTTATTAAAATTTGCAATTTTTTATCAAAATTTGCAAAAAATTTTCCATTTTTAGAAAAAATTTCAGAATTTTGTCTGATTTTCCCAAAAAATTACACATTTTAGCTAAAAAATTCCGGCGATGCCGGAAATTTTTTGAAATTTTACTGTAAAAACTAATTTTTTCCGGCTAATTTTGGTTATCCCTTCGCCATTTTTTCGTTACCCCTTGTCCCCGATGGCGGTAGGGCTTGTACCTTGTCCGGGTTGGGGGGGGGGCTTGGACCCCCCAGACCTCCCCCGCGCTAACCTATGATATTGTCATAAGAAATAATGACTCAAATTATGAGGGCTCTCCGAAGCTCCCCATGGAATTCGCCTGCCCTGCAGACACTGAGGCAACAAGCTTAAGCAGAAGAGGAGCAGGAGAGAGAGCTAATGAGCGCTTCTCTGGCTATGCTGCAGTACATATATATAGGGCCGACTTGGCTGTCATCGTGGACAACCAGACAAGAGCTCCAGAGATTAGTTCTCTCTGTACAAGAGCATTCACATCGCCCATCGGCTTTCTCCTGTCTTGGACTAATGCTTTTATCTTGCTCTCTCCTGTTTTGGACTAATGCTTTTATCTTAGTGACTGTAGGGCCGGAGTTTTCCCTTATTTCTTTATGATTACTGCTTTGAATCTTTTGCGGATCCGTCTGTCAGTCCGCTTTTACTTAATTTACTTGCAATAGACGCTAGGACGCTTCCGAGCTAACCAGTGGCTTTATTTTAGAATTGATCTGTTTAATAAGATCAGAGTAGTCTAGACCGAAAAGTTCTACGTATGAGGCATTTATGTTTCCGCATTGTTAAGCACCCTTGGTAATATGCTTCAACCCGGCTTAACCCTGCTTGGTGATTTTGTACCGGATAATGAGTGAAAGCAATTATCGCAAGAATGTGAGAACTGAGAAATATGGTAATAATTATCAATATTTTCTGCTTCTCGGTTAAACTTTTTAAGCGGGTACATGTGATAGAAAATCGAGACTTTCATAAAAATTTCCTTTATTCGTAGAATGCAGTAATTACGCAGAAGCCATTTGTACAACTTTTTGCAATCGTGCAGAAGAAACAAACGTTTGGTCAGGCTTATTTCGTGATTCAAAATGCGTCAGTTTTCCGTATTTTTTAAGCGAATAATTTTCCACGAATCGTATGCTCTTTAGAATTGAATTCTGGCAGCTTGGGCAAAGTGGTAGAGCTTTTATTATATATTACAATCATTTCGTCATAACTTTTTCATTTGCCTTCGTTAACACATGTCAAAACTCGTTCGAGCGATAGGTGAAATATTCTTGTCAACTGGTTTCGTGGACGCATTTAAAGAAAATTACAAAAAGAGGGGGTCGAGAATGCGACGCAAAAATGAGAGTTTTTGGGCCGACTAGTGGAGAGGTAGGGGCGAGTGGAAGAACCCAAAAAGTCCCCCCCCGCCCGGCCAGCTCTAGTAGTTTTAATTAGAGATGCACCGGAGCCGCCACTACCGGGGCCGGGGCCTGGAAAACGGGGGTCCAAATCGAAAATTTTCAAAAATTTTCTTGAAAACTGAAATTTTGCAATATCTTCTGATATACAAACGTTACTGTCGTTGTTTTCATTCAAATCGGTGGGAAAACAAACGATTTGTAGCACTTTTTGACTTTCGAACTGTCCAAATTTTGGTCTGAAAATGTCAAAAATCTGCGCATTTTTGGCCCCGGTCGGGACCGGGGCCTGACCACCGGGGCCGGGACCGGGGGCTGACTACCGGGAACGGGGCCAGGCCCCGCTGCATCCCTAGTTTTAATTCGTAGGTATATTGAGGCGACGTCTGTACTGCCCTAAGTGTTATTTTCCATGGTGATGTTAAATGGATTTGCGATTGTTGTAGTTGTTTATATATACATGTTATATTTTTGGCATCTGCGGAATAGAGAATTTTTAACGTTGTTTTTGGTATTGCAGTTTCTTCACCAAACACACTTGCGGTTTCTATTCCTCGAATAGTCAATTCGTTTATCGTTTATATACTATGAAATCATGTGTTATTTGAGATATACAGTACTGATGTAGATATTCGTTGTCACTATTTAAAATGAATAGCAGAATGTGAGTCTTGGAAAGCCTTCATACTGTAAATATAGGGATTTAGTACACTGTTGAATACCATCAGGTCACGGACAAAAATCAATCCCGGCAGGCTGGTTTTGATGATCTGTATGCTGATCAGATTATAGGGTAGCCAACAAATGATATAGACCAGAATCAGGGTGGCTGTCAACCGAAACAGTCTTCGCTTCCCATAAGCATTTTTTATGTTGGTCGAATCAGTGGAGTATCGCTGTAGCATGCTGGCCTTTGAGGACTGATTGGACACAGTATCGCTTCCCATAGAGGACTGTTGTTGTTGTCCACCGCTACCTTTTTTGATTCCAGAGCGAGATGGCTTGACCACCGGGTCTGGACAGGGATAGTTGTTTAGGATAAAGCTAAGATTACTTCTTGGATAATCCGACCCGCCTCCTTCTCCCCCTCCCACTCCCGTCCCACCAATTCCCGGATTTGCCGTCGTTCCTGTGCCTCCAGTGACGATGGTGGTGCAAGTGGATGTGCCACTGAACCCGCTGAATCCACTGAATCCGCTGAACCGCCGCCTGCCATCCGAGCCTCGCCAGGAGCTGGTTGAGAGCATTTTAATGCGGAACCGGGGCAGATAGATTTGGCCCAGGAACCAGGCGTAGCAGCCTACAATAATCAGGGCTGGGATCCAAAAGATTGTGGCCAAATGAAAGTAGTAGTAGGCAGTCATATATGGGGGCAGCTGGACCTCCGGGTGACTGAGATTCTCACTGAACCAGATCCTTATCTGACACTGCTGTTTCTTAGGATCGGGGCCCTGTAGGTCCCAGAACAACAGCTGTGGGATTGAGCATAGGATGGCCAGTGTCCAGGCGGTGGCGGCAAAGATTCTGGCCGTTGACACCTTCTGACGCCGGCTGGTCTTCAGTATTTTATCGATGGCAATGCAGGCTACAATGTTGGAGGAGATGTGAAAGGATAGGACGTTGGAAAATACCACGGTTTTACATAGAAAAATTCCACCACGCCAGTAACCCATAACCTTCCAGCAGATTTGGCTGGGAACGTAGATGAATAGTACCATAAGATCGGACAGATTTAACTGACGCTGTAGTGTTCTGAAAGTACGCGGAAGTCGGTGACGCGCCAGCAGTGTTACAGGATTCTTTTCACGTAAACACTGGAACATGTAAACGTTGACGGGGGCGCCGAAAAAGAATAGCACAAGTAGCACCGCAACTTCGCTGTAGCGATAGTACAGTTCTTCCATTCTTTTTAGGATGACTTACTGCAATAGTTATAAAAGCAAATTGAATTAATAATGTTAGCTATAAAGTATATTGTCAACAGCAGCAGAATTGACTGATGAGTTTATGCATGGTTAGGTATGTAAATGCTAAATAGCGGGTTAAACATGGGTTAAACGTGGGCAGGTTTTTCCTATGTTATGTAATAGTCGGAACTCTGCACTAGCTCAAAGTAACAAAGAAAAGCAGATGCCGTAGGCTTCTGACAGCGGCTAATGAGTTAGAGACTTCTTATATTTCCTGGAAAGCTATGTTAGAGACGATTACACTGGGGAACTGTAGCTGACAAGGGCTTTCTAATTTATCTGTTTCAAGGATTTAATATAATTTCAAGACTCATCTAAAACATTGGATGAAGTGACTATGCGTATATTACAAAAAATTTACTAATTAAATGAAAGAAATCAGTCGACGGATTTGTAGTCATAAAGCTTAACCCTAATAAGGCTTACCGAGAAGTCCTACAACATTAATTAGCTTAAAGTCGAATTGGAAAAATAGGACAAATTTCATGGCTTCATCGATTCATATAGACAGACAGAATTATCGAAGAAATATCTCATTAGACAGAATTATCGAAGAAATCTCTCATTACGGTCTAAGTTGGCTTATGTGTACGTATATGGAAAGGCTTATTTATACTTTTTCTTAAAATCGTACATGAGATAAATATAAAAATCGTTTGGTTCTGGTGCAGAATTTAAAGATAAAGTTTGATGATAAACGTTCTTCTTTATGTATATATACCTTTGTATTTCGAAGTTGAAACTATAAATATTTCTATGATGACTAACATTGTGCAGTGAAAGTGTTAGTTGCTTTTTAGTGTACCAGACTGTATAAAGACAGATTTGTCATAACAATGCTGTCATATTATAATGATTTCTAACTGTTGAAAAAACGTAGGAGTTGATAACGGATGAATTGAAATCCGACATAACGGCTGGTAACGTATCGCAGAACATAAATAATAGGCTAGGTATGGTATAGTATGGTGGGACTTTTGTATCTGCATAAGCTTTTAAGCACCTGATTTATACCTCAAAGACAGGAAGTACGTAATACTTCAGCTTAACAGAATAATATATATAGAGTTAAGATGCGTTAACTTGTTGTCAAGCTTGTTCCCTTTGTATAAACAGTCAAGATCTGCCATCACAAAGTTGATGGGGTCATCCGCAGTTGTGTGTGCGCAATGAAATTCAGCTAAATGCAACTCTTCTGTACCTACATATTGTTTCCTAAGTAGGTGAGATAAGTATGTATTAATTAGAGACACAAGCTTTGTACACATACCGGGCAGTCTGTCATTACTTGCTGTGAAAAACAAGCAGTCTAATAAGCTGTCCTGACCATTTGCGTGCAGAGTTTCAGCTTTATCCCATGACGTCAACTACTTCAAGGATCCCCTCTCTCTGTCACACACTCCTGCTGTTGTTTTGTCCAAGGGTGGCATGTCTTTGTCTTCTTGCTTTTTTCTCTGACATGTTATCTCGAGGAAGTGGGGTTCTGGGAACATCTATCCAAATTGCGTCAATAAAGCTTTTGTATTTGATTAGATAGATATACACATGTAGAGATGTGCATACGTACGATGTAGTCTGCGTAAAAACGAAACGTCCTATTAGGTTAGCTTTAGGATGTATATGTCTTTGTTTATTATGGGCTGTACTACAAGAAATGTTCTAACTAAAACAAATCTTGTTTGTTTTTATATTATGTATATATATACGATGTGTGACAGGAAATGTTGACTTTAGCGGGTATCTATAAAGTGGAGCACGTACGTGATGTGTTAAAAGTTAGATGCTCTAATTGCAAGATGTAAGCTTATGTGCACTAAGCTAATGAAAGGCTGAATCGAAAACTGATTTCAAATTTACAATCCCGTCAGGGTAAAAATTTAGCAGACATTTCTAATTTTTTGATGGCATTTCATAAAGAATTCCAGCTTGAAAGGTCAAATTTACACAAAAGATACCTCCACCTTAACAGAATTCCAACCTTTAGTTGGGCGGAGCTATAAAGAACGCATATTGTGATCTACCGTAAATAGTTTGGTAACCTCTTCAGCTGGTGTTAATTGAGTGCCAAAAGCTTGCAAATATAAGTGACAGTGAACCATGAACTGTTTAAGATTTTTAGACTGGCAGAACTGAACTACGGGAGCTATACCTAATACTTAAGCCGTGTGGACTGTATCGAAGAAAATTATGCTTTTTGTGTAAGCTGTTAGTTTTCTTTATGCATATACTTATGAAAACTAGAAATGCATGGTATAATTGACATATATAGACTTATATACAAACAAGCTCTTGAGCTAAGATAAAAATTCGATGAACTGAAATTGAAATGTAATAATGAGGTTACTGAAAAAGGGTTTGTGGTCTCATTTATTTCTAATATATACTCAGGCCGGTTTTCCTAATAGATGAAGCTATGACTACCGTCGCAACGATTGAAGACATTTAATAAAATGACTTTCGTCTGATGACAGTTCCATTATTTATTATCTGATTTTTTGTGATATTTAGACGTTCTAAATTTCAGCTGCCTTTGTTTGACTGGCTGGCTATATATACCTATCCTAATCGTCTCGCTCGACTTTGTTGTGTAGTCAAAATGCAGTTGGAAAAAACCCTGCCTAAATGATCCACCATTTAATATGACAAGTTTTTAAGACACCCGAGACGCTATTATCAAACAATATTATATCCCATTAAAAATTAATACGTTCCTTTTCATCCCAGTTGTATAAAGACATTAGGTAGTAATATGGAAGGGAAGGGATTATGCTGCGGCTAATCCAAAAGTTCATCAGACAATCCTCTTTGAATAGGCATACATATACCCATGTACACACTTCTAGAATGAGTGGTTATCACCCAACTGCCTGCGCTCAGTTAGGTTGCCCTGGATACACTTGATTAGCAGAAGGAATGAACAGCTTTGTACAAAGAGTTAGTTGTGACTAGATAATCTCTGCTGAACTGCGACCTCAGAGGAGTGGGACTTGTATTTACGTACGTATATATGTAGTAGGTGACAATTAGATGGCGATTTTGAGGCTTCTCTTCTCTCACTCTGTTATTAATGTAAACTGAAAGGAATTTTAAGAATTTGGACTCAAAATAATTGGACCTTTGTACTGCTTTGCACTGCAAAAATTTGTTTCCATTTCGTCCGTCGTGTAGCTTTGCTAAATTGCTTTTAATAATTCTAAAATTTAAAACACTACGTAATTTAGCTTTTGCACTTTGTATTAAGTTCAATTATAAAAAATTCTTGAAAGCTGGAAAGGAACAGCATAATTGCAGAGTCTTGATCTTTATGATCATAAGTTAACGCGGGGGGGGGTCGGGGGTAGGTCCAAGCCCTCCCCAACCCGGACAAGGTACAAGCCCTATCGCCGTCGGGGACAAGGGGTAAGGAAAAAATGGTCAAGGGGTAACCAAAAATAGCCAGAAAAAATTAGTTTTTACCCTAAAATTTTAAAAAATTTTCGGCTTTGCCGGAATTTTTTAGTTAAAATGTTCAATTTTTCGGGAAAATCGGGCAAAATTCTAAATTTTTCTTCAAAAATTGAAGATTTTTGCAAATTTTGATAAAAAAATGCAAATTTTAATAAAATTAACGTTAATTTTTCGAAAAAGTTTACAATGAGGAACAAGCGTCCTCAGTAAATTTTTTTCAAGATACAAGCCTCCCAAATTTTTTTGAGGACAAGCCCCCCCCAGGACCTGACTCTATGTTAATGTATGTTTATGATCAATAAAAAACTTATTTTATTTCTAGAACATATATATATATATATATAATATAGTACGAACGAGATCCTTCAACTCAATAGTTATTGTCAGCCTTCAGCTAACTGCCTATGTTAGGGCTCAGTTAGTCTACCTAAATGACAGTTACGTGGGTGATATAAGTTTACTGGAGTTAGTAGCAACAATGTTTGACTATCATCAGCTTCAAGGGGGATGGTCATGGTTCATAATGCATACCTTCTACTAACCAACCAGCCATGGCTCAATGAGATTATCATACTAATAGAAAAACAATTTGCTGGGGAAATTAATTAGTCAAAGATGTACGTAATAGGAGAAAAACAAAAAGCAGGAAGTTGCTGGAAAACACCGATGATGAAAAAGAAAGAAAGAAGAAGTAGAATTATTGATGTGGTTTCATTTGTGTGAGAGCCCACTCTGCAGAGAAGATCACCTTGTTGTCTGTGCGCGGCTTAGGGTTAACTGGGAATTTCATTATGGAAGGAAACAGAATACGCTTCTTCTCTCCTTTTTCCTCTTCTGCATTTGTGTGTATATGCTTACTAATAAATGCTTGATCTGCGCTGCTTCAGCTTAATCAACTTCTGCTCTTTCCGGCTCTCGCGCGCTACGTAAATCTCATAAACTAACCTAAGACAGAGTAGACTTCTAGGTTCCCATTCCCCCTCCCACCACGTGACACTTTGGTCTACTGTAACTAGGTATACACGTATGAATCAAAGGATCTGGCGGGTAGCGCGGAACCAGCTCGCTCCTGTGTTAAATTCATTATTTAGTTCTAGTCTAATTTATGTTTTGCAAAGTTTTCTGCCTCCTTTTTATTTGAGCATACGTAAGCTTGCTCATATGCATTTGTGTGTTTATATGTTGGCACTGTCACTGAGAAATTCCACAAGCTTCCGTTTCCGATTCCGTTACCCTTATAGTCCAAGTGGGGACGTATGTAATTGTGTATTAGGCATGTAGGCAGATTTTAGATGCTCGATAAACTTGGATATGTATATATGTATATATATGGCAAAAAACAAAAGCAAACAATTAAATATAACTTGCAGTTATTGAGAGGAGTTCAATATGAATCGGGTTGCGATGGTAAGAATGGATCTACTCACTTCCTCTGTTTCAGCAGTAAACTACTGATGAAAAGTTTTGATGGTTTTGATCTCATTAGTATATATTTTATGGAAAAATCTCTTGAATTTAGACAGAATGCCAGCATAAAATGACTAGCAATCAATCACACTCCTGCTTCTTTTGGTTAATTATTTATGTACGTAGGATCGCAAAGTTGCAGATTATGACGAAAATTTGTACGTACGTATATACCGTGTAGGTACGTATGTAACTTTCAGTTCTGTTTCTTCCTACATTCAAGTCTATTTTCTAAGAGCATATCGTCGTCGCAAATTTGTGGTTGTCTTCATTAGACGCCACAACGCGGCAATCTTCTTTTGAACATGATAAATTTATGCTTCATAAACCTTGTCATAAACCAACTCCTACCAAGATGCCAGAACTTCAAAGAATCTCGCAGCCTGGACTGCACAATATCATTCGAAATTTCCCTTTTATAGGAGGGCCGTATGCCGTAGTTTTGAGAAAGCAGGTCCATGCCTAAATTTGTCCAGAAATGCTCAAATTTGCAATAAAAATACCTAAAATTTCAGTCTTCCCCCCCCGAAGTGGGAGTTCCCCACCCCCCGGCTGGCTTTTTCCTAGGCAAAAACTTCTGGCGGGGGAGTCTGGGGGGCGGTCCCCCAGGTCTGTTTTTTCTATTTTTCTTTATAGTTTTTTCGAAAAATGCCTAAAAAATAACTATTTTTGCTGATGAGCTAATTTTTAACCTAAATCTAAGCTTAGCTAAAAAATGCTTAAAAATATCTAAAAATCCGGCGACGCCGGAAAAATTTTTCAAAATTTACCCTCGAAACCCTATTTTTCCGGGCACTTTAAAGTTCTGGGGGGGGGCGACCCAAGTCTGGAGGGGGGACGAATTTCGGGGGGGGGGGTGCTCCCACCCCCACCCTTGTAGGAAAAAGCCAGCCCCGGATACGCCCCTACTTACAGGAAATCTGTTTGATACTTGTTTTTGCAATGTCATTCACGCTTCCAGTTTTCTTCTTCTTCTTTTTCTTGGCGGCCGGCGGGGCGTATCCACATGAGGGGCCTCCTCCTCTTGTTCTGTAAACGTAATGTATTTTCTGTTTGCTTGTTTTATTTATACAATGTTGAATGTTATTTTGCTGTAGCAAGTGCGTCCATAATTGGAGATGAAGAAAAGAAGTATTCTGCGGAATATGGGTGTCGAGGACCGCAGACAGGAGAAACCGAAGAAACTCAGGAAAACTGTCCTACCTGTTCTGCTCAAGAAGTTAATGCTCTCATTTCACAGGAATACTATTCTAAAGGTGTGCACATAAATAAATTTTTTCGAGGGGGCGGACCCCAAAAAATTTGGGGGCCTGGGAGCTTTGCCCACAGTTGAAAAATTTTTTTAAAAAATGTCAAAAAACATTTTCTATGAAAATGTTTAAAAAGCTAGAATAAGTGCAAATGACAAGGTTAGTGTGGAAACGTTTAAAAAGCTAAAATAAGCTTAAATTAAGAACGATTTTTAAATATGTGACGGAGGAGGAGCGAGGACAATAAAATTTTTCTTTTACGTCTGGGAGTAATGTTTAAATAGACAGAATGTGTTCGTCAGACTAACTCTAAGCTTTATCTGTAGTGGAGCAGGATTTTGGAGTTAGTATACATTAAGTTATACTGTCGTTTCTAGGATGATTTTAAATATTTTCAAGAAATTGAGGCACTGTTTGCTGAGCGTTTTCAAAAAAGTGTGGTCGGGGCGGAGAATGTCCATTTCTGACGTGCTAAATGCTTTCATAAGAGCTTTTCTCTGTATTACTTTAAGCTTGCCTTTTCCTGACAAAAATTGCTGAGCGTGGGTATATCCGGGGGGGGTTGGCAATTTTTCGAAAAATGCTTGTAAAGTAGAAATTTTTAGTGCTGAGCTATCAAGAACACTATTTTTAATCTAGATTTGAGCATAAAAGAGCTACAAAGTGCTAATAAAAGCCTAAAAATCTGGCGAAGTCGGAAAGTTTCCCCTCAAAACCCTATTTTCCGAGCAGTTTTGGGTTCTTGGGAGGACCCTGAGTAGGGGCGACCCTATTCTGGGCAGAACCGAGCGCCCCCTGTAGGAAAAAGCCAGTTAAGGACGTATATACTCACTCTGTTCAGACTTACATTTCTAACTGAAACATACAAACTTAGATGTATTTTGTTTACTCTCTGAAATCTCCGGAATAGTTTCCCTTCTCACTTTGTGGCTCTCTGTCTATTTTTGTTGTCCATTCTGTCTGTTTCAGATATGGGTTGGTATCTGTATCGACATCGAGAGCATGAGTCTAAATTGGAGCGTCTACGGTCATGGATGAAGCGTCGAGAGCTGACTGCTTTAGGGGCTCCTGGAAACAACGAGAAAGACTATTTAGACTTTCTGTCTGATCATTGGCTCTGGAGTTATTGGTAAGAGAGTAATAGCGACGATAGCTATCAACGGAATTATTTGGAATATTGAAGTTCTAGCACAAATTTGTGAAATTCCAAGATCTGTAGTGGATCACATTTGCTACACAATAAAGGCCATGTTTCTCGCCATACACTGCACTGTATCAGGACCCCCTTGTTTTGGGGTGGTCGAGGATATACAGTTGTACTGTCACAGCGAAAGAAGTGCAGTCGAGACGTGGACAACGATGTTATATTAATTTTTGCTGTATAGAAGTGCTATAATAATCTAGTCCAACCACTGGTTTCCTTGGTGTATCCAGGACGAAATGCTTTCTTTGTGGATGGGGATTTGTTGTTGGGACAAGCAAGTATCTTCTGTGTTTTTGGTTAGTCTTTGCACTTTCTGTATCCGTTTAAATGTGATGATGATGTCTGCTATTGTTTAGGAAGGAATTTTTGGCTCTAATGACAGTAGTGGTTGTCTCGGTTCAAGTGATTCTATCGCATGCTCTCCTGCGACGTGTTGATGAAGCAGCCAATGTTAGAAAGGTGCTTGACCTAAGAATTTTCAAATTTAAACTTCAAGACGGATTAAAAGTTAGTCTGACTGCTGCTAACAAGACAGGCTTCCAATTTCCGTTGACTGATCAAGCCCGCACCCAGGATTTTGAAAAGGGGGTCCAAGGTAAAATGCAAGGGTGGGTCTGGGACGCGGAGCCCCCCCCCCCAGAAGTTGGGTGTTTGAATTTTTGCCCAAAAATAGTACATTGGATGTTTAGTTCTTGCAAAAAAGTGAAAAATCGCGCCCACGGCGCGAAACTTTTGTAGAAATAGCTGCTTTTGTCCTAAAAATAACAAAAATTTTCCGTTTTGTCATTCCAAAAGGGGGTCTAGACCCCTTAACCCCTTCCCCCCCCCCTGGGTGCGGCCTTGTGACTGATTGACTGATTTTTACTTAACATCTTAACGTTTTAGTCGTGTACTTTTTAGGAGAGGAGTACCAGTGAAAGTAGTGGTATCATTATGGTTAGCGTTAAATCTCAGGCATCATTCACTGAACCGGAACCGGAACCACCTGCCACGGATTTTGTTTCAAGGTACAAGAGCACCATGATGTATCGTTCTCGTCTTTTTTGTTGATGTAGGAATTTTTCTAGAGGCTTTTTCATAGACAGTGAATGCATTTATGTATTTAATTTGTTTATTATGTTTGACTTTTTCAGATACCTGACTGACTTTGAACCCATGATTTGCCTGGGAAAAGGTGGATTTGGAATCGTCTTTGAGTCTCGAAATAAGTTAGACGATTGTCGCTATGCTGTGAAAAGAGTTGCCGTTCCCAATACGTAAGTTTTGTTCCAAGGAAAGAATGAATTTTTGAACGTTGGCAGGAGCAGGAGTGTAGTCAAAACGGATGAAGCTTTCCAAATGATTTTATATCATTCTTTTGACTAATTCTAATGATTTACTGTTTTCGGATATTTGCTTCGGAGAACCTGGTTGCTTCCTTTTTCTACTTCCTCTTCTGATTCACCTGAACATGCTTTTTATGGAAATCACTGTTTCAGCTCCTCTGCTAAGGAGAAAGTGATGCGTGAGGTAAAGGCTCTGGCGATGCTGGATCATCCTGGGATTGTGAGATACTATCAGGCCTGGTTCGAGTGTCCTCCACGGGGCTGGCAAAAGGTTGTGGATGAACGGATCCTCAAGTCTTGGTTCGTTGTTGCAACTTCAGTTCAGTTCGTTGAAAATAATGTCCATGTTAAGTTTTTCTGAAACCTTAAGTCATTTTCATCGAGTCGGATGTGTTTTAGCGCAGTTTCTCACATAAAATAATTTTTTGCTTTCTTTGCTGTGCTTATTGTAAGCGAAAAAAGTAGGGGTGGGAAGAGTGGGCCCCCCTCTAGTTGGAGAGGTCCAAAGGTGGGGAGGGGGAAAGGCCTAAAAATGCTAAAAATACGGTAAAAATAGCCTGTTTTCTACATCTACGTGCTATAACTAAGCTAAAAAGTGCTTAAAATTAAGTTTTAGAACCAAAATAAACTATATTTGACCAATAATCCTTACAATTTGTCATCTTCTGGGCACCCTATAGTCAGTGGGGGGAAGTCCAAAGAAGTGGGGTTGGGCCGAGTGAGGGCAAGGGTCGAGTTGGGAGGGAACCCAAAAGGTGGGGGGGGGCGCTCCCCGCCCCCCCCCCACTAAAGTAAACTCAGCCCTGAACTGCTACGCTCTGTATAGCTTGCACTAAGGCAAGTATATACAGTTCAAGGACAATTGGCTGTTATACAGGTGAGATACTTCTTATTTCTCCTAATAATTGTTAACCGTTTTGTTTCAGTGAGTGCGTAGCTGCAACAGTCGGCGGGGGTGACTTTGAAGATCAACCCACCGCTGGTGATAACATCATCACTGCCGCTTCTTCCGCCTCTCATTCCATCAATCCTGCCTCCTCCCTATCCTATTCTGTTAAGCCCACCTCAGCCGATCGCCGTCCGGTCCGTAGTCATCTAGCAGATTTGGTGCTGGAAAATCAGGCCAATCCTAAAGGCATGAATGGCGACCATGTGATCTTTGATCTCCCTAGCGGGGAGGATTACAGTCTAGCTCAGTCTTCTGAGGCAGGCAGTGGCGATGATTTGTCAGTTTCTGCTTCCACAATTCCTCCCCTGCGCTCTCACGCAACCAAATCTGTTGCTAATTCTGTTGCTGCTGCAGTATCAGATCACTCGGACAGTATTGTATTTATTGCGGCTAGTAATAGTGGTAATGGTGGTGATGAGCCTAGCCACCCGGCCAAGCCTAATCTGGATGAAATGGCTGCTAATGGCCATGCTACGATCGATCCGAACAGTAAATCGGAAGATTCCGGTCTACAGCTGGCTGAAAATCCATACCATCGACACCATCACTGTCAGCATCACTGTAAAGGACCGGAACCGTGTCGCCTGTGCATCATCTGTGAAGAGTGTGAAGTTGCTGACCACCTGCCAGACCGACATGACGTTGGGACGCCCGGTAATGACCGGACTAAGCCTAAACCTAAGCCTCTGACAGAGCTGTCCACTAAGACGCCAGAAATGGCCAGACACCATCGTCGCCGTCGACGCAAGGGTACTGACTTGGACGTGGAGACTCGGGACAAGGAACTGCAGACCCCCCTGCCCAGGCTCTACCTCTATATACAGATGCAGCTCTGCTCCTATAAGACGCTGAGACACTGGCTGGCTGACTGCAGACAGCGTCAACGTCCACAGATGATGGACTGGTTCAGGCAGATTGTCACGGCTGTGGAATATGTTCACAATTCTGGATTGATTCATCGAGATTTAAAGGTTTCAATTAAACTGTAACTGTAACTTTAAATGTTTGCGTTTGCATTGATCTTGGTTTGGGGTGGATGGTGCTTTTATGGAATCCCGCTGGCTTACTTCTACTGGGGGGGACGTCCCCCATTCGGGAGGCCCCCCACTCGAGGAGCCCCCCTATAAGAGGCCAACCCCCCCCCCCGTAATAAATTTCTACCTCCCCCATAAGCCGAAACATTGCCAAATTTTGCCCTACATTTTCGAAAAATTTCCGGCTTCGCCTTCGCTTCGCTTCAAAAATTTTCGCGATTTAATCTTACAAACGTCTTAAACATAAACTAAACAGCTTAAAATTTGCTATTTTTTCGATTTTTTAACAGTTTTTACACAAAAACACCTAAAAATGTGTAAATGATTTGTCTAGATACGTCCCCCAATTTTCGGTGAGCTTCTTGGGCTTCTATGGGCTTCTTCGAGCCCCCCATATATCTCCCTGTAAATTTTGGCGTAGAAGTAAGCCAGTAAGCCTGCCATACTTGTCCATCTTCTGATTTTCTCAGGTTTCCTTTCTGATCCAAATAATCCACACTTTCATTTCCCGCTTATACTGTACATCAGTGTGTGAGGTTCACTCTCTGTACGATGTGTTTCAGCCTTCCAATATCTTCTTTTCACTTAATGGTCAGATTAAAATTGGCGATTTTGGTCTGGTGACTCAGATGGCCTGTGAGCTGCTGGAGTCTACCGATTCCTCTTCTTCCGCTGCTGAGCTGACACTACTCAACGCCGCCTCTCCGAACGATGCTGCGATTAAACCGGATCGAATCCTGCCTCAGAATAATATGAATTATACGGGTGGAATTGGCACTGAGCTGTACATGAGTCCGGAGCAGGTGCTTGCTTTATGTTTATATGTTCCAGAATTTATCATTCAGTTAGCGTAGTTTGTGTAGCTTCCTTACATCTATCTCCTTCTCTTTACCTATGTACACTTGTTTAGTTTTCAGTTAGGTTTTCAGAGATAGTATGATATCATGAATTTTATAATATTGGAATGACATTAAAACGTGATTCTTCTTATCAAAATATGTCCGTATCATATAACAGTTTTTATGTAATACGTTTACAACAAATTCATTAGTGATCATAGATTTGTAGTGATTAGAATTTTCTGTTTCGCTTTTATTGTCTTTTCGGTTCTCTATTTTTCATCAGATTCTAATTTACTGCTGCCTTCTAATTTACGTATATAGCTTCTTTCAGGCGTCTGGAAGTTCCTATACTCATAAAGTAGATATTTATTCTCTTGGGATGATCTTTTTTGAAATGACTGTGAGCTTTAACACTGAAATGGAAAGAATAACTGTAAGTCCATCATTTTGTGTCCAGTCCAAAAGTGTATCAATCATTTACACAATTTTAAACTTGTTTTTGTTTTGTTTTATGTAGTTTACTAGCCCCGTTGGGATGGTATACGACATACGTAGTGATAGTGAAGTGATGATGGCATTTGAATTTTCTTAGCTGACTTACGGCCGATTATTATTCTTATTTTGATGTTAGCCATTTTCTGATTATAATCTTAAGTTGAGCAAGCAAGGAACTGAAATTTAAAAATGTACATAGTACTAATAACTAAGGCGCTGGGTATTGGGTTGCAGGTTACATTTCGGCAAAAGCAGACTTTAGGCATAGAATTGTACGTAAACACAAATAGTCAAGAATTTTGCCAGTTAACATTGATTGCGCTTAGGAAAATATGGGCATACGGCGAATTCGATTTGAATCAGTAATTAACATTTTAAAACGCAAATACGAAGAATTTGCTTTGCCTAACATGGATAAGCAGACATGAATAAGTCATACGGAAAGACGGTTCTTCATGTCGCAAGTTAAGAAAATATTTCATAGATCAAAAATTCAGGAAATCTTTTAAAATGAGGGATTAAACCTGCTCTTGAGGAAGAATAGGAATAAGAATAAATAAGGGACTTATTCGCATTTTATTCCTATTTTATTCCGGAATAAGTTTGGTGCAATGCTCTTAATGTAATCCTATTCTCATTCTTATTCTGATTCTATTTTTATTTGGTGCAATGGAATTCTTGCTATTCCGATTTTATTCCGGAATAAAATAGGAATAAGCCTATTCTAATCTTATTCTTATTTGGAGCAATCGGCTGTTAGCTGATTAATATCATGTGCTTTCCGATTTTATTGTAGACATTGCATAAACTTAGACAACTTCAATTTCCATCTTGGTTTATGAAAAACTATCCTGCCGAGGTCAGTGCCGGACGTGTAAACTGTGGCTTTTTTACATTAGATAGTTTCAATGATACAACCTCTTTACTTAAGTTATAGTATAATTTTTGGTATTTTTTAAACACGTGGTTCAGGCATTCAGCTGATGATCATAGCTGGTGCCCCCAGTTTAAGTGTAACTCTTAATTAGTATTGCATTGTTCTTTCACCATAGATCAGTCCTTGTATGCTATGTTGTAGAAAGAATTTGTGGCATGTTTGGTGGATCATAATCCGGATACTCGACCTGAGTGTGGATCTATCCTGTCTTCTGATCTGTTTCAAGCTGTTCCGACTCTATAATAGCAACGTATAAATTCGAAATCATAGTCGACTAATTCTATAATGTATATTTTTCTGTTGTTTTCATTTCTTCATTTTACTTGTAATTTATTTACTTTCCACTTCGGATATCTGTGATTTCATTCCATATCGATTTTTTGCAAACATTGTGGTGGCTATGTGTATTTCGTTTACGTATATAGCTTATTTGTTTATTTTTAATTTTTTGGTTATACCAAGAGTTTATAATAGGAAGAGTATGACACTCAGTTCTTCCTAATAGAATAAGCTTGCAATATGCTCGAAACAGAGGCCAATATCTCGGGGGGGTTTTCTCAGCGTGTAAAATCATGCTACGCTGACATTTTTCAAAATCATTCGTTTTTGACAAAAAATACGATAACTTGAGCTAGGAAAGTCGTACTGTAATAATTATTATATCATTATGTTGCGTAGAATGAGATCTTTTTAACGATATAAAAACTATATAGTGTGGTTCAGACAATCTCTTACCAATCCGGCAATAAAACATCCTTTCCACAAAACGTTTAGGAGTTTCATGATTTCTTCAAAACAGGGTATTTTTTTACCGGGGGGGGGGCGCCCCCCCCCGAAATTGACCTTGCCCCCCCGAAAATGTCTTCCCCCCCGAAATCGCCCCCTCCCGGGATTTTTTGGGGGCCCAGGCTTCGCCGGAGATTTTTTTCTAAAAATGGTTATTTTTAGCTTAAATCCTGGCATTTTTGAGAACTTTTTGCCTTTCTACGTGTAAAATGCGCCAAAAAATACCAATTTTCAGCTCATTTTTGCAAAAAAATCTTCCCCCTCCCCCGAAAATTTCACCCCTCCCCGGGCCCGGGCCCCCCCCCGGGAAGCCCCCCCCGAAAAAATGCCTAAAAATACCCTGCAAAATGCGTTACGTTGTTGCCAGATTTGTAAGAGATTTAGCCATAATCGAGCTACGTAATTTTTATATCGTTGAAAAGATCTCATTCTACACAACATAATGATATATAAATTATCACTGTACGGCTTTCCTAGCTCACGTTATCGTATTAATTTTTCAAAAACGAATGTTTTTGAAAAATGTCAGTGTAGCATGTTTACACGCTGAGAAGCCCCCCCCCCGAGATTTTGGCCTTAATGTTTCGAGCATATTGCAAACTTATTGTATTAGGAAGAACTGAGTGTCATACTCTTCCTATTATAAACTCGTGGTTATACTTTGTTCAGCTAATACTTTAACGTAGGATATATTATTTGAGGTAAGCTTTCGTCTAGCTTTTAACGGTTGCCCTCTATACAGTTAAATCCTAGAAAGTTTAGAAGCTAGGTCGGCTCTTGATAGTGTTCTCATTTGCATTTTGCTTGTATGTGAGTGCAAGTTGTTTTAATAATTTACTTGTATATATTTTGTGCATTTATGTGTGCACTGTGTTTATTGCCAAACTGAATACAAGTAAAACTTGGGTGAGTGTGTAAATAAAATCATAATATTACTGTTTTCTGTTTTGATTTGGCCGTTGATTCAAAAAACGTAGACTTCTGCTGCGCTGGACATCAGGGTTCCGGTCCTATCAATGCTGTTAACCCGGTTAACTCACTAACCCGGGTTAAAATCCGAACCCCGTCCAATCAAAACTTGGCTTAACCCGTGTTTCATATCGGGGTTAACAGGCTATTTTGGGGTTAGTGCTAACCCCGATCCAATCATTAAACCCGTGTTTAGAAAGTAGGGTTAAAACGGGGTTAAGTAGGCCAAAACTTAACCCTCCTCACCTAGGAGGGTTAAGTGCTTAACCTGGGTTAGCGGAGGCAATTTTCTACACGCAAACGTAATTTAATGCTTCATGCAGCCTGCAACCGAAAATGGGTTAACCCCATTTTGCTTACTTGAAGCAGCCTTCGCTTGAAAACGGGTTAACCCCGTTTTGCTCATTTCGAGCTGCCTAGCTTGAAAACGGGTTAACCCCGTTTAAACCCGGGTTAGCGTAACCCAACCTCAAAAATGTTTGATTGGACTGTATTAACCCCGGGGTTAACCTAACCCAGAAATTTTGGGGTTAACCCCAAAATGAGGTTTATCTTCAGTAAAGAATTGCTGAAAGCTTAGTTTTAAATTTCTTTTAACTAACTTTTAACTAAGTACGGTCGCTTCCGAAAGATGTTTCCAGAAATTTTAAATGTAGTTAATTAGGAAATATTAAAATTTAATTTACTGCTCTTTCACACAGACACACCTCTATGTAAGTATTTAGTTCCTAACAACAGATTAGTTATGCCGACGTCTCTTTCTATTTATGCACCTTCTCTCTTACGAAAAAAGTTCCTGAAAAATAGGAAAATAGGTACTAACAGTTTTCAAATGTTTCTGCTCCTGCAATATTTAAATTGTTCTTCGGAGATGTTGACTCCAGCTTAGGTCTAAAGAATATTTGAAGCGTTCTCAAAAGCAGCTGCGTTTTGGAAGCAAAAGTAATGAGATTAATGAAAATAAAACTATATACAAACTTATAGTCTTTCGATTGCTCTAACCAAAACTTACAAATTTGCTCTTCAAAGTATTCTTCGATTCCTTGCGGTTTAAATTATAATAAGGAAAATTGATTTTCAAAGCTGGTTTGATTTTGGCTTGATTTGGTTTGGTTTTCGAGTTTGATGTCTCTGCTCCGCAGCATCTCTGCCTAAGCACAGCAACACGAAATTTTGAACATGGCGGCTAGATTCATGAACACGGATTCCTCTCAACTCATTCCAGCAATTAGATAGCGTCTTTACGCACACATTTTTGAGAAAACTGTTCAGAGAAATTTTTAAGTTTTGTGTTTAATTTTGCTCGAGAGAAATACAAGCGTCCAAACTTGAAGCTTTTGGCGAAATTCGAATAAAATTTACATTTTCTCAAAATATTGAGCTTGTTTGTTCATTAAGCAATTTCAGAACAAATAGCCTTCGGGAGACGCTTTTTGTAGCGTGAACTGAGATCGCCAATCTTTTGCTTCCTACACATGGAGAAATCAATCCCTGTTCAAAGCTTGTTTTCGTGTGATCGCATGTCCAAGTCGAACATTCGATTTTAGACTGGAGTACTCTGCATACTTGTAGTAACTTTAAAATTATTAAATTTAACTAAGCTTTAAAATGATTTAAAAATTATCGTTGAACTCCAAAAATTGAATAATAGTCTTTCAATGTTTGCTGCACGTGACGTACTACCATCAACACATTTTGGTCGTTTTAGTGAGAATAAACAAATATTTAGAATATTCGTTCATCGAGCTATTCGTTAAGTCTTCTTGAAATGTACACAACTATTCGTATGTAGTAATCCGCCGATTTCGAATTATTCGCTAATGATTCTACATTCGTGCCAACGCAGGCCCAGCTTCAACTGCAGAGACAAAAAATCATGAATCAGAATCAAATGCTGCTAAATTATAAGATCCAGACCCAAAATCCAACTATTGCAAATTTTACATTTGGCAAAAATTTTACTTCAAGCTCAATTTTTGAGCCTGGAACCGGCCGGTTCCAAATTCTACCGGTTCCGGTTCCGGTTCTAAAAATCCTTCCGGTTCGGTTCCGGTTCCGGTTCCAACCGGTTCTAGTGGAACCGGCCCCAGCTCTATGCTGAGCTTGATGAATTTTATAAAATGATTTCTAGTCGATGTCACAGGGAAAATTTCCCCCGTGAAGCCCCCCCCCCGTAAAATTTCCCTAGGGAAATTTTTCCCCCGGAAGAGTTTCACTAGTGAATTCTTTCCCCCAGGAAAAATTTCACTAGTGGTTTCTTTCCCCCCGGAAAAATTTCCCTAAGGAGAAATTATTTTGCTGGGTGTATTATGTAGTTGTACATATTTTCAACTACCTAAAACCTTCCTACAGTTTTGCTCCGTATTTTTATGTTAAGTATCTAATTATTTTAGTATTTTATTTGTCCGCATTTAACATCGCAAGAATAACAAGATGAATAAATAACTAAGCAAAATGAAAATATGCAAATTAACAAAGTACAAACGCAAGAAGAATAAGTAGCAGCGACATGGAAATTAATAAACCCTGGCCTTATGCCTTTAAAGAGAATAGATTAAAATTAATCCGCAATAAAGAAACAGAACCTTACCGAATTAAATTTTAATCAATCTAGCTAAAATAGTTAGGTGATGCGTGATGATTCCTTTTGGATACACCGAACTTGAACCATCATTGCTTATTCAATACTTGTTATTACAAGGCCAATTTTGTATAAAATGTAAGCTTTCGCTTTTGAGTTTTTAATCGATACAATCAAGCTAATTTTGGGCTTCTAGAATCAAGTAAACAATCTCTCTGTTAAATAGTAAAGTAAGCTATCTCCCCCAACGCTTTCTTTATCTTTCTCAAAACTTGAACAATTGAACTTAAATTTTGTATAGATGCTTCCCAAAACACCTAATTGGTTGGTAATAAAATTCCAAAAATTTAGAATTTAAATTTAAATTTTAATTGTTAAGTTTTCCAAAAACCAAAAAATCATAAAATTAAAACAAGAAACAGCTGTAAAGTTGTAAAAATAATGGATACATCCAGCAGAATAATTTACAACAACCTCTAGTGAAAAGTTTCCGAGGGGAAATAATTCGCTAGCGAAATTTTTCCGGGGGGAAGACTTCCCTAGGGAAATTTTTCCGGGGGGAAGTTTTCACGGGGGGAAATTTTCCCTGTGACATCGACACAAATATATATATATGGCTTGGCTCTACCTTTTCTTTTCAAAAGTGTTCCCCAACAACTGGGTTGGTTCCGTGTACACCTGCCCACATTTTACAGACAGGAAATGACGATAGGCTGTTTCGTTCGAATTCTAAAAGAATCAGAATGGCCAAGAGTACGTAATAAGTGTTGGATTATGTACTCTTTGTATGGCGCAAATCATCAAGGGTCTTTTTGGGGAACAGTTAAGAGCTACAAAAGAGTTGATTTTAGCTCTTGCTCTTCTCTACTCTCCCTTACTTTACTTTATCGGGAAAGGCCCTAAAGACTGTGCAGCAACGTGCAAAATTTTGAAGAAACTAGAAAAATAAAATTCTGACTTACGAAATTCCGACTAATAAAATTCTGACTAATGAAATTCTGACAAATGAAAGTTCAACTTATATTATTTCAAAATTTAAATTCTGACTAATGAAATTCTAACTAATGAAATTCTGACTAATGAAATTCTGACTAATACGATTCTGACTGATGAAAGTAGACTCAAAATGATGCCTAACCCGGGTTAAGCGTAACCATGTTTTGATAGGACTGGCCCCTGTAGAAGCGTCATAAGTCGTTGAAACCTAGTTCAGTTGTCAGTGACTAAAGCCTAGTTTACACTGTCAAACTTTCATCTGATTTTATCAGATGGAACAAATATCAGAGCAAACATTTTTCATCCGACCTGTAGTTTACACTGTCCACCAAACTAGTAAGGAGTTTGCGACTGACAATGACACAGTGTCCAATGAAATTCAAAGTCTGTTGCTTCACGCCAGCTTTCTTTCAAATGAAGCTATACGACTGGTCAGTTTCGTCTGATATCAGACGGTATTTCCATTTTGATCCAACAAAAATTTTCTTGTCAAAGCTGAGTCGTTTACATGCAAGAATTTCGTCTGACATTTGTTGGAGGAAAATTTTCATCTGACAAAGTCAGACGAAAGTTTGATAGTGTAAACCCCCCTTTAAGATATATTGGTAGGTAGAGCATAGTCGGTGTTAGTTTAGTAATTAGAGTTTGCGCTAGCCATTGCCCGGTTTAACCTATTGGATGACAAAGTATCGGTCATTGTGTGTACAACTTCCACCCAACCTCTACGCTAGTTTGATTCGTTTTAGTTCACTTAAGGCATGGTAAGTGGGTCGGAGCCAGAGGTTCTACCTAGTGTTGTCTTCGATGCGTTCATAAGGGAGCTGGGTCTGTCCCCTTGAATTTCGGAGGCTGGGCCGACCCCAGTCTCGCTGATGTCGGGAAATGGGCCACTAATTTGCCACTACATGTGATCAGCCTTCAGTCGACTCTGTTATTAGAGATTAGGACGGGCAGCAAATTTAGTAGCCAGTAGACAGCAGCCATGTCACCCACCAGTACTATACATACTTATAAAGAAAGAAAGGATGCAGAAAACATTAAGAAAAACATTGAATAATCGTTATTAGGTGTTGGGTGTTGGAGGAAAGCGCAAGTATGCAATGCATAAAGTCACATCAGGTCTACGCACTATGTAGTGGTCTTAACAGCCAGCTATGCATTAAATACATGTTTTAGGTGGAGCAATAGAAATGTGGGACCTGCCTGGGGACCGTCGATGCGGATGCCGCCCGGGGCCGGGCCGGGGCCCCAAAATTGGGGGCTGGGCCGTGGGTTGGCCCATCGAAAACCGGCCTCCGAACAACACTAGTTCTACCTTAAAGATTCCAACTGACTAATATCCTTACATCCCATTAAACGAAAGCCGGGTGTGTATTAATAAGTTCCTATTCCACGCTAAGCCTTTCGCAAACTAATCATATATACTCTTGATTACACTACGGAAAGTTCAGTGTCGAGACGTATATATACCCTCCTACTATAAACCTCTTGCTAAATTCCTCTTGCCATACCAGCTGTGAACGATTATGTGCACACAAACTTGGTGAGACCGATCTTTTTCTTTCCTTATTTTAGGCATATGAGTAAGCATAGATTTAATGATTAATGTTGATATTACCAGCCTAAAGACCTTTTCCGTGTTGGCAAGCGATGACAGTTCCGCTCACCTTGCTGATTGCACTGCACTCCTCTTCAAGGCCGCTCTTTCCTATGCCAAGGAAAATCCCAAATCTGAGGTCCTGATATTTCGCAAAACTTTATATACCACTTTACCGTTGCCCTTGGATTATTTGCTTCAACAGGGAGTAAACGTTATGAGACGTATTCATATTGAATATTTGAGCTCAGTGACTGAGCTTATAGACACCATTTGTAGACTACATCTTCGAGTTGCCATACCTTGTGCCGTTCTCATTGATGCATTGGATGATTACTGGCCTGCTGAAAGTTGTGGTGGGTGAAGACTTTACAATATTGGAAGGTTTGATATATATGCTTATATCTTCTGGCTCAGCGTGTAATGTTAGTGTACGCAATTGTATGTAATTCGTTTCGGTCAATCTTGTCTTGAAACTTCGAGCCGATTAAGACTGAATGAATGAATTAAGAAGAAAATGAAAGTTGTGAAATTAGGTATATATTGCTGTTGAATTTGTATCACATTATCCATTATTTATAGTTGATGGGTTTTGCAAATTCCTAGTTGTAGTTAATGGTTGACAGTCTTGACCATGTTTACCCTCAGTTTTTTATGGGTGAGAGCGAGTTTTTATAACACGGTAACATGGCAGACCTGCTGCTGCCATTTCTAGCCCATTTGTTACTCAAAGTTCCTAGCAGCTGCCTACTTGCGACAGTGCAAGACAGCCGCCGTAGCCAAAATTATGTATATAGTGTTTGAGGTCGGTCGGACAACGCATTAACGTCTTGGGGCCTCTTCGCGCAGCGAGTTAAACGAGTTAAAAGAGTTAAAATTAACTCAATCCTTTTCGCGCACAGAGTTAAAAAAGTTAGGCAGTTCATTTTAACTGGCCTGCAGGATTAAACGAGTTAAAAATTTCAGTTCTACTCTTTTAACTCGCGCACGAAAAGGCCATTGGTTTTCCAGCCGTCGGCCTCACACACTAGCCTAAACACGTTGTCACTTGTCACATCGCAAGGTTGTCAGTTAGTCTGAAGTCTTGACGAGATTTCTTCGTTATAAAGTTTTGTTGTTTTCATACTTTTTAGATTCTGCAGCAAAAGCTGGTTTGGCTGGTCTTTTGCGTGATCTATCGGTGTGGCTGAGTGATAGAAACAGTAAATGTGAGTTTATGGCTCACTCTGCTATCCTTGTGACTCTCAGAAACAGTACTGAAATTTCAGTATTTCGTAATTTCTGTGATTTTGTGTATGATTGTTCTTCTGAGTAAAATGTCGGCTACATCTTTATTTTAGCTAGAGCTAGTGTGTTCGTTTGAAATCAGGAATCTCACTCATCCAACACTCCTCAAAATTCTTTTATCAGCCAATATTTTTGACAAAAATTTCCTGGAATTATGGTGTACCCCTGGCGATGCACTTGCTCTTAAACTTATGCACATTTGAATCAAATTGCGGCTTCAGCTCATTCCAGAATTGCACTAAGGCTCTCTATGGGGCACGGGTCACCCACCTGATTACACCCGATAAGCCGATAAGCAGAGTACCACATGTTCGAGGCGCGAACCCCATCAGTCTCCTGTTCTTGGAGTTCCTCTTTCTTTAAGTGTCAAAGTTAAAGTGGAACAACCTAAGTTCAGAATCTAACTTTCAATAATTTTAGTGCTATAATTAATTGGTATAGTGATGTTGTCTAATTTCGGTTTCCCAATTCGACGATACAAACGACATTTATTTACACAGAATATAATAGTTTGACCAGGACTAACGTAGGACCAGGCTAAAGGTACTTGAATTATTGTACAGTTACAAGCTTAGGCTATGATTTGAGTTGATCATCAACATGCTTAGTAGGATTAAGCTTCTTTCGTATGGCACGTCGAATATTAGCTCGCATTCTGGCCACGTTTATCAGCTGGTCTGCAGCTGGTCCCCTCAATTCCCAGGTGAGACTTCGAGGACTTGCTCCCATCTGGCAGATCTTGTGAGGCACGTTGACTGGGACGACTTCTTTGGCAGTCATGACCTAAAACGTTTAAAACTAAACAATTATAACAGCTAGTCATATGTAACTGATCAATATCGGTTACTTTGGATTGGTTAACTATCAACCATATACCGTATATATATGTATTAAGTTGTATAGTCTGAAATTCAGTGAAATAACTTTTGAATGAAGCCGCATTAAAATAGAAAGGCAACTGCATAGTTAAGTTAAAGCAGTTTTCCAAAATTTCATGAAATATTTACAATTGTTGTGAATATTCTAAAGCACCGTACCCGCACCGAGCTGACATGCTAGTTTTATAATTAGCTATATGGAAATGTGGTTTTTGTTTAAAATTTTATAAACATAAAATTTTATATACTTGAAGCATCTGTAGGTTGTGCTTGTCCATCATCGAGCTGAAGCCCATCTTCCAATTCTCGGGATCGTTTCCGAAAACTGGCATGTAGACGTAATTTTCCGTTACCAGCACGGCAGTATGAATTCCGCAAACTCCCACATGGCCCTGAAACAAAAACAACTAAGCCAATGGAATTTTCCTAAAGGTAAAATTTAGATTGCAGCGAAAATAAACTTATGCTGAGCTGGAAGCATTAAATTAAAATAATACACAGAGAGGGCTCCAATTCCGAAAGCTTTCAACTTGTAGAAAGTGGCAAGACATTTTCTGTGTCATTACCATATACCATGGCTTTTATAACTTAAACATTGTGAAAATTTTAAAGCACCGCACCCGCCCCGAGCTGACATGCTAATACCTGAAAAAACATGCTTAACTGAAAAAATAATTAACTAAAAATAGAAAATAGAAAATAAATGAATAAAATAATTTGTAATTAGAAACAGTTTTTGTTTAAAAATTATGATTCTTCACTATTCAGATTATCCTTGGATTGCACCAAACAAAATTAGGACTAACTGCGGATTACTAGCTGAGGGCTAAGACCAAGTTCTGAATAGTAATTTAGCACTTAGACCTGAGCTAATCCGCAGCTAAACTTAATCTGATTTGGTGTAAGCCGGGGTATATTAGGCTTAGCAAAGCAGATGTTTCAGAAGTTTTTTTACTTTGTTTTGAGCTACAATGCTGTTACCCATCATAACTTTATAAACCTATGCACTTACATTCCAAGATTCGGGCACAAACTGAACATGCATTTCCATGGTCTTAACCTTTCCACGGAACCCTTTCTTTATGGCATCTAAAATCGCGGATCGGTCTGGTTCCTCAACCTCTGCCATAACGATCGTATCCTCGTCAACGAAGGCAAGGATGTTCTCCAAAGGCATTGTCTTATTGTCCGGACAAAAGGAAGAATTGGTCAGGTCGGGCAAAAAGACAATGTTACCGAAAATGTTACGTAACTGAATTCGAATGGCCCAGTCCTGAAACATTTCTTCATTATCAGTGAACACTTTTTCCGAGATTAGGGCTCGATTTTCACCGTTTTCGATGACATTGCATCCCGTCAGATGAAGCTCAGAGCTGGATGCGATGTCAACAAAATGTTCCGCAATGAATCGATTAAAGCTCTCTTCCACAACTTCGCCGAACAGATCTTCTTGATCCTTCTGAACGTATCTGAACTGAAACAGTTTGTCTTTGGCAGAAAATGGGGCAAAATCCCGCATCCAAATATCATAGATATTTGATTCGAGCAAAACGTCATCAGGCACTTTTCCCTCAAAATAGGGGAGGGTGTGGGTATCGGCCACCAGTAGGACATTGTCCCTGGAAAGAATAGATTGAACCAGATCAATATCGAAATCGATCAGTTCCCGAAATCGATCTGCATAGTGTGGATCCCACACGCTGGGCGCTGCGATCACAATTAGAGTTTCTCCGGGGACATTACTCATTGGAAGACGAGTGAGAAGGGAGAATTTGATTAGAGCCAGCAAAAGAACAATCTGGATTTCTTTGGCAACCATTGTCTGATTTTTTCTGAGATCCTGAAACAGTAATATTTGTCTTGGAAAATCTGTAATGTTTATTTAGTTCAAAACTGCTAAAACGGTACACAAATCCCTCAGAACGAAACTGCTAAAACGGTACACGAATCCCTCAGAACAAATTGTCCTTTCTAGAAGCTGTACCTAACTGCAATTTGCTTAGAAAGTCCTCCTATCACGAGTCTTAAAAGTTTTAGACAGGTTCCGGTTAAGCTTTACGTCTATGATGGCCAATAGGTGATGGATAATGAATTAAAAAAGGAAAGGTTTACTTACCGTTACCTTCAAGTTATCGGTCTTAAATTTACATTTGTAGTTTGTCTTAGCACAAAACTTGAAGAGAACATTGAAACTTGATTACAAAAGTTTGATAGAAAGTTTTATAGACATTGCAATGTTTTAATGTAGCCTTTTCGTAGTCCTTTTTAAAGGTAACCTCCTGCGTCTTAACTACTAAGATCTTTTTGCTCTGACATTGCAGAATTGAAAGTTTAACTCAGTGTTACTTTGACTGTGTATGTAAGTTTGGGTTTTAGTTTTGCGTGAAAGGTGAAAGCCATGTTCTGCAAGCAAATATTAGCAAAATTTATTAGCAGCTGTTACATATGCCATGTGTAAGTACAGCTTTAAAAGTTTGCGGGGAAGTTTGTATTGTGATAATTAAATTAGAATTTAGAATCTCCAAGAATTTTGCCTGGAATTTCAAATTTTTATTTCCTGGTATTCGACAAACGGCGATGGACTTTGTCGAACGGTCTGAGGTTCTGTTCCCACCTTTGCATTAATTCCTGGCGCAACTAAAGGTCACATGCTCCGTCTAGGTGATGGAGTATTAAATTTAGTGTATTCAAGCGGCTCAAGTATATACTAGCTTGCTTGGAGCAGTGCAAATTAAAGAACTCCTAATCTATATACTTGTCGTCAAGAATATATTAGCGAAGTCCCTGGTGGAAGTTACTCCTTGGGATCTACCGACTCCTTACCAGTGTTGGGCGTTCGCGGGAGTTTTCATCGGTCAAGCCAATTGGCTTGGCCGGATTATGGTCGTTGGCCGGTAAACGACCAATGGCCGGCCAAGCCAAAAAGCGGTTGGCCGGCCAACGCTCAACACTATTCCTTACAATGTGTTCAACCTACCTCTTGCGAGAGAGTGTTTACTGCAAACGAGCAGTATACTCAAAATACAAGGTATGTAGATATACGGGTCTGCTTCAAATTCCACCACGTATGCACAAGAAGCTTGGAATGTCAAAAGACGTTCAGCTCCTCTTAATGCAGAGGAACCATGAGCTTAATGTCTGGGGGCCTTTTAAAGCAAGGGTAGAGTAGAGTTAAAATTAACTCGATCCTTCTCAAGAAGGAGTTAAATGAGTTACTTTTAACCCTGCGAGTTAGAAAGAGTTAAAAATTTTAACTCCGCGTGGATTCATGAAAAGAGTTAAAATTAACTCGCTTTAACTCTGCCCTTTTCATGAATCGCGTGCAGAGTTAAAAACCTGTCGAGTTAAATTTAACTCTACCCTTTTCACGAAAGGGTTAAATTTAACTCTGCTTAATTCTTTCTGAGCATTTTCTATTGAAATTTAACCCCAGGCAAAACACGCAGGTTAAGCAGAGTTAAAATTAACTCTATTCATGATACCATGGAGTTAGTTTTAACTCTGTCATTTTTAACTCCCTTTAACTCTACAGCTTTTAACCCTGCAGGGTTAAAGAGAGTTAAAACACGCAGAGTTAAAATTAACTCTGCGCTTTCATGAAAAGAGCTAATTTTAACTCTACTCTACTCCACTCTACTCTACTCTACCCTACCCTTTCTTGAAAAGGCCCTGGGAGAGGTATGTACGCCACGATCTATACCTTATAATACTGTCAGCATTCATGCAACATAGCGATAGTCATTCTAGATGTGACTGATGGGGAGAAGCAATGGTGCTATATCAGTCTACGTCGACTCTTGAACTTTGTCAGATAGAGATAGGCAGATGGATACAATATACGGCTAATATTTTCGTAACGAATGTTAGCTAACAGTGTAAATACTTACGCCACAGAATACTTTTTCGGCACATAAAAGATGTACATAACATAAACATAGCTCATTGTCATGTTTTCAAAATTTGAAGTTGGAAGTTTAATGGTCTTTTATCTTTGTTTAAGATTAAGATTCGGGAACTTAATTCTATGCCGGTAGACGGTAACTCCCCCGTACTAGTGTTGTGCACCGGCCCTGTCTAGACCGGCAGGCCAAAGTCCAGGCCTGCCGGCCGGCCGGTGCAAGGTCGGCCGGTTAAATACAGGCCGGCCTGCCCACGAAAAATTGGGCCGGTGAACAACACTAACCCACACTAAATTCCCAAGACTGGCTAAACCCCAAAAGTTCAGGTTTATTAAAACTACTACAGAAGGCGAAACTAAAGTTTGGACTCACCTGATGCAATTGGAGCAAAACAGAAGCAAAGAAGTGATTAGCAATTAAGTAGAATAGTGGAGAGAAAGTTTTGTTCGCAGCTTTAAATACTTGTTTATTTTCAGTGAAATTAGGTATTTGTGACAAGTGAAAATTTCAGAACAAAAAGTTGTAAAAGATTTCCCTTTTACACATCAGATGACCCGTTTTTAACCTTTTCAATAATTGCGCCTGGTTTTACATTTTCAAAATTTAATTTTTCCTCCGGCTAGAATTTCTGAAAATTCGTTTAAGTACATCTAGCATATACAATTACGTCATTGGGCTCAAAAATCGAAACATTGGAATATTAAAAAGTTTATAATCAGGAAAACAACAGGAACTTATTACGTATTATCTATGTGTATTCTATTTGTATTGTCGCTTTCATTTTGTTTTTGCATTTTAATTCTCATTTTCAACTTTTTGTTTTTTCTGCAACGTTGTTACTTTCTAAAGTGTCATGAGTTTAACCGGGTTAATTTGGTGTCATCTTGATGGCGCATCTTATCACACCTTAATTTTTAAACCCTTTCTTATCTTTAAACTTTCTCCATCTGCTTTTACTTTCGAAACAAGAAACGTTTTATTTACGTTAAACTGGAACAAGTGAATACAAACACCTTTATAATGACATGGAATCTGCAATTTATATATGTAATTAACAAAATTTAAGTTAACTATTAAATGTGCATAACCATACATGTGCTTGGGGGGTTTCCTCCCCCAGGCCTGGAGCTCACCCCCCCCCCCAGAGGGGTCACTCACCCCTCGCAGAATCCGGATTTTTCCGGATTTTTGGGCAAAAAAACCGGAAAATCCGGTTTTCCTGTGGGTTCACCCCCTCAGAACTTCCCCTCCTGCACATGTCTGTGCACAACTAAAGTTAAGTCAGCATCAACCGCAATCTAAAACTTTTTGTTGCGTACGTCTAGGAATTAGTGGTTTTTATTTATTATATAAAATTCAGTCAGTAAACACAGTCCCTACTTTTAGTTTATTTAAAATGACATTGATTTGTTCATATTGTTATCAAATTTATCTGTTTTCACTGTAATACAGTCTTTCTTGTTGTCAGTTTTATGGAAACGAAGCGCATGGCGTTATAAATTTTCTGGTCAGATATTGCTCATAAAGTAATTTCTTGTACAATAGGCTAATGATTAGTTATTGGGTAATTTTAACATTGAGCCTTATGGTGTTTCGGATTCTCGGCTTTTTTACAGTTGGTAGTTACTGTATTTATGGTTATTAAATTCTGTTTATTGCACACTCCCTACGAGGAGAATAAAATCCTATAAAACTTGCAATTAACCTGTGCCTAAACAATACCAATAAGATATGTTTCAGAGTTTATGAATTGGGTAACTACCATGCAATCAAATCAGACATAGACGACTACATCCCTACGGTTCATGTCTCATGGACAGAAAGAAAAATAGAAGAAAAAGTGTACCTACGTGTGACTGTAAAAGTGTTTATGATATTATAAACTCGATTTGATTTCAAAATCAGTTTCAGATGATATGAAAACGAATCTTTTAATGAAAACTAGCTTACAATTTTGATGATCATTTTAAGAATTCGACTTTGCCAAACTCAGACAACTTACAACGCTTCCGCATAAACGGAGATTTAGACTAAGGATTCATTTTTATTACTTATATTACCAAGAGTGTATTACTGTCCTTATTTCTTCTTCTTCTATTCGTTCATCTTCACTAATTATTAAAATTTCTTCTGAAACTTTAATTTCATAGCCACTGTCAGTCAAGTATCACTTTGCAACCACAGCCTCAAGTAGGCTTCAGATTTGTTTCTACACTTATTTGAACAAAGCACTCTACCCTTTGGCAAAAGTAACATTGTTTAAAATCTTTTGTTGCCCTCTTCTTCACTTTATATTTAAATATTAAATGGCTGTTGACAAGAAATTAACGTGCATTCATAGCTGTAATTATTGCAACTGTTTTCGCACTTTAACTGGATTTCTTGGGGCTGTGAAAAGTCGGCAATCGGCATGCAAAAAGGACAGCAAAACAAGTAATTAAAATGTAGTTAACAAAATTTCTAGTGGATAACTGAATTTTCTTTTTCAGTGTAATTTAAATATCCCGAGGTCATCTTGCCGAGATAAAACTGCAGAATAAGAAGTTCGAATCTGCCGAGAACCGAACTTGAACCTTACGGAATGAAGCTAAAGTGACATTAGTGAGTATGTAAAATTCTATTTAGTGGATTCACACCCGGCCTTCAGTGCAGTCCTTGCCCGGGGCCCGGCGATAGCATTTTGTGAGTCCAATACCTAACCTAGCCTAGTCCTGCAATTCTTCCAAACCAATTTCTCCAAAGTAAAGACGTCAGTTTTCAAACTTGCTATAGGATGCCTACACTCCTTTTAATCAGACAGACCTTCTCAGCAGCTGAAAAGACTACGACGCAGAGCCTGAAATGTATACTAATTTACCTGGTTAATTTTTGTTCACTTAATATATATCAATTTCTTGTTATGTCAAAGCATACAGAGCTGTGAAATTTACGTAGGCATTTTATTACTTAATATTTACCGGGGTCAATATCTGAGGGAGATTGTAAACTGAGAGGAACGGAACAGTTTTATTAAGACCGCCTTAGCAATAGGCTAATTCGCTGGCGTCAGTAGTCCTAATAACATGGACCTATTTGTCTACGTCTTGTCCACTTAATAACACCCCAAAGTCTCCCGGTTCAAATTTCTCAATGAGATATCAAACAAATTATTAAGGGTGGGGAACATGGAGAAAAATTACAAATCTATGACCGATTTATTGTATTTTAGTAAAGATGAAGCTGTCTAAAACAGTTTTAGTTAGACCCCAGTTCTATTTTTCCTAGGTTTGCTCCTTTTGATTGTAAGCTGTCGAGCCTTCTCTGTAAATTGTTGCATAATAATTAATCTTAAGATAGTCGGGTTCACTGCAAAAGAAGGTATACATGTCGCACTTCATCAGAACAACCTTTCTTCTGTCTTTAGACAATAGGTCACTAATTTGTTCGTTTAGTTAGCGGAGGGATCATGTTTCGAGATGAAATCCGATTAGGAAGACTTTTGTCTACAATCTCCCTTTCCTTTGTTCCTAATCCTAAATCTTCTTCGGCTCAGCGAACGCTAAGACCCTTCTTTCCAGACCATTTCACCATTGCGACATATTATTAACTTAGACAGAGAAACTAATCGGAACATTCATGGAGAATTTAAGACAAATTGAATGCTACGGAAAAGGCAGAAAGGAAACAGATTACGAAATTCAAATTTGGCTGGATTAAACTTATTTTAGAAAAGCAATAATTAGTGAAAGAGAAGATGACAACTTCAAATTTTTCTTTTGTAATTTTGTGGAGTTTTGAGCGTTTTTAGGATTGCTAAATTACATGTGTATATGTGTGTGATGTGTATGATCGGCGTGATACTACATACGTAGTACCCTCTTGGTAGTACTGTTAAAACATTTCAATCAAAAAATCATAGAAAAACGAAACCTGCTAGAGTAGGATCTCCTGCGCTTTCTCCCACCAGCCCAGGCCTTTTAAAAATCTTGAAAATTTTTTAAAATTATGCAAAATTGAAATCTGGTGGGGACCAATGGGATCAAAAGTTTTCGATTTTGTTGGAAACTTGCATATAGTTTGGGCTTTCAGCACGAATTTGAAACTAAAATCCGGCTGTTGATTCAGATTTTAATTAGTACATTATTTAAGTACAACGTTAGCTCTCACCTCACCGAGCTATTAACAAAAAGCTGAATCGAAAAACATTTTTAAACACTGCGCTGAGCCATGCCCGTTTTCAAAAAAACTGTTGAAGGTTGTTAGGTTCATTGGAATTTGCAGTTTGTCGGCTAGAACTTCTTTACTGTATATAAGAATACACGATAATAAACGAAAGAAAGAAGGATGTCACTACAGCACCTCCGACTCGAAAAATTCGGGCCTGAGGTGGGAATCGAACCCACAACTCGCGTACCCAGAAACCCAGAAGTCGCGTACCTATGCTTAGACCCATTCTCGAGATTTCGGAAATCTAACCTGGTGAAAAGAAATCGGAAACCTTATTTCGCTTTTAAATAATTATTTTATTTAATTAAAATGTTTATGTTATTGTATTAGCTATCTAATACTAGCATTTCAAATTGACTTAAAACAGCAGTATCAGCTCCGAATGCAGAAAATTTGTGCAAATGTGTTCCTTTCTTGGATTTAATAGAAAATTAGTATTTGAACTAGACTTGCTTGGTGAGCTGAAGGATTGATCATGAAGCTGTTTACCTAATTAAATTTTAATTAATTATTGTTCACTAAATTCTTACAGATCTCTCATATGACTTAAAACTAAGATTTAATGCTTAGTTTAAATTTAATTAGTTTAATCTAATTTAACAAAATTGACCATATAAAGTTAATAAAGTCAATAAAGTTTCACGTTTGTATGTTTATCAGTTCTGTTTAGTCAGTCAGTCTTCGGGAACAATAATACTAGCAAAGCTAACGCATAATTTCACTTCTGCCGGGTGCCAAAGGGAACCCAACTTTACCAATTAATTGTAATTCTATTTATTCCTACAACTTTAAAAATAGTCGGATTTAAGCGCCGATAACGTAGAATTTGATTTCTGGGTGACTTAGCTTTTACTCACATTCAAATATTTTCACCTGTCCCGGCGGTAGCCGATTGCTCTTTCTGTATTAATTTCTATTCAATCGATTAATTCAAGCCACTCTTGATAGCTGAACTGTAAAAGCGAATAGGAAGCGTCCAGAAAGCTGGAATCGGTTAATTAGTTCTATTCTTAACTGTAGATTGATTAGTTGAGATCTTATTGTTGGGTGATGCAATGTCCCACGGCGTCCCCCATTAGATTAAGTGCATCAAGTGAGGAGTGACTCAACTCCTGGGGAGAGATTACTTCACCGTGACTCATTAAATGAGGGACTGCCGTAATTGTTGTGTCACAGTGGGATAACACTTTGATAATATGATTCTGTAAGTCAAGTGTCTGCCGCGTAACAGTAGCAGACAAAATGACGGAACTCTTGTAGTTGAAGGATTTAGGAAAGCCCTGTTTTGTTGTTAGAAAATACAGTACTTGGAACCGACCTGTGCCAATTTAAACTCTAAATACCTATGTAACTGTCCGGGAAAGGATTTGCGAGTCTGTTTGTCTGACTTTACACTGACTGTTTAAGTGAAAGAATTTTCGGGTGTGCATAAAACACGGCCCCGGCCCCGGCCCCGGCCCCGGCCCGGTACATAAAACACGGCCCCGGCTCCGACCCCGGCCCCGGCCCGGGTGCATAAAACACGGCCCCGGCCCCGGCCCCGGCCCCACATAAAACACGGCCCCATTACGGCCCCGTGCATAAAACACGGCCCCGTTACGGCCCCATACATAAAACACGGCCCCGTCACGGCCCCATCAAAAAATCATATTTTTGACTAATGGGACTAAATATAACCAATTCAGCATCTCCTAATCTATCAAATTAAATTGTTTAAATGTTTAGTCTTTGAGTTAGAAAAATCGAATTTTGAATTGAAAATGTTATCTTTGAACCACCTTTTTAAGTTTTTGTATCATGATAAACCTACAAATAACAAACTTTATGTTATGCAGTTATTAAATGTGTAAATTAAATTAAATTGTGTAAATGTGTTTATGTGTAAATTTATTTTTAATTTTATCTTGCGCTCCGAAAGACTAAAGAGAATTTACAAATTTTCATCACCTTTAAAATTAACTTGTTAACGAAACTACATATGACCAAATGTATATACATCTAGAATAGGGCTCGCTTAGAGATTTCGAGTGATTTAAAAATCAACTGATAATGTTTATCTTTGCAATCAGTAACTAAGTTTTTAAAGTAAGCCGTGCCGTATTGACACCTTGTGGTCATAACGTTCAAGAGATCGTAAAAAACAACAATTTATAAAAGATTACATAAAATAGCATAAACGCATTTACGCATTTACTTTACACAATTTAATTTAATTTACACATTTAATAACTGCATAACATAAAGTTTGTTATTTGTAGGTTTATCATGATACAAAAACTTAAAAAGGTGGTTCAAAGATAACATTTTCAATTCAAAATTCGATTTTTCAAACTCAAAGACTAAACATTTAAACAATTTAATTTGATATATTAAGAGATGCTGAATTGGCTATATTTAGTCCCATTAGTCAAAAACATGATTTTTGATGGGGCCGTGACGGGGCCGTGTTTTATGTGTGGGGCCGTGACGGGGCCGTGTTTTATGCACGGGGCCGTAATGGGGCCGTGTTTTATGTGGGGCCGGGGCCGGGGCCGTGTTTTATGCACCCGGGCCGGGGCCGGGGCCGGAGCCGGGGCCGTGTTTTATGTACCGGGCCGGGGCCGGGGCCGGGGCCGGGGCCGTGTTTTATGCACACCCATATTTTCGGAATAAATAGAGAAACGAAATATTTCTCAAACAGGAAAGAATAGAATTTAACAAATTGTTTACAAATTATGTGTTCACCAGCTTGAGTTTTTCAGTGAGGGTAGTCTGATACTGATCAACGTTTAGATCTTTTCAGGAAAGCCCCCAGGCCCAGATTTCGCAAAATTTGGTCAAATGAGCTGAAATGTTAAGTTTTCGACCACACTGAGTTCATATATTGCAAAATTTTTCGATTTTGCGAAACTAATTTTTTTCGATTCGTAAGGGGGACCAAAGGAAACCGAAAAACGTTTGACTTCGATTTCGTTAAAAAGTTGTGTATGGGGGATTTTGGGGTCGCAAACACGAATCTGAAGTCGGTTTTTCAATTGAACTGGGCGTTAGCTTATTATAAGCTAAAATTTCACGCTAAAAATATAAGCTCACACTGAACTTAACGAAAAGCTGAATCGAAAAATGGAGTTCAGGTAAGAAAGTTTTCGTTGTAAAACATGTAAAACGTGAAGGATATAATGAATCTCACCTACTGGCCATGCACGAACCATTTCTACAGCTTTAATCCAAACTGATTCGATAAATTTAAGTTTCTGGAATTCGGGTTTCATCCGAAAAATTCCGCACTCTCTTCTCAGCGTCAATATATTAATGTCTGAAATTGCAAACAGTGGAAATTGCTCACACAAAATGAATTCCTTGTAGTTTCCTACCCTGAGCATATATCCAACTCTATTTACCGACAACTTAAGCTACACGATTTTTCAAAACTTGCAGCAATTAGCTAAAATTAGGCTGGAAAATAGTTTAAATTTCAAACGAAAATCCCATTTCTCTAAAGATTTTGGCCAGCCTGCGACCAGTTTTGTTGTTCTGGTGGAATACTTCGGCGAAGATGGATATAATCGTCTCTTCTCCACTTCTCAGTGCCTAACTTATTACATTATACCTCCTGCATAATCAAATTTCGTACATAAAAGTTTATTCCGGTGCACAATCTATAGGACTAATGAGAAAAGATACAGTCATAACAGGTCACCAATTAAAACTCGTAATATATACAGAAAAATGTAGCATCAAAGCAGCCCAAAATTACACACCTAAACAAGAGTAGAAACATGAAACAAAGATACCAAACTTTCGATGTTAGATTATATATATCTTCATAAAAGAGGTCAGAAATATTTCAATAAAACATTTTACATTTAAAGTTTTTACCAAAAACAGCAGAAGAAATGCTAAAATGTGTTGATCTGTGTTGTGTATTCAAAGTTACCAGAACAAACTGACAGATACTACATAGCATATCACCCAGAAAAATAATATCAAGAAACAATCTAAATCTAAGCAAAGGCAGAGGATTGGAAGAATATAAACATATGTACAAGAAGCAAACAAGGCAAATTATGTAGTTGTTGACAGGTATAAGAAAGGCAAAACTCAATGAGCAAAATGCGTTTAGGCGTCAAAATGGTTACTGTATTAGAGATGAGATGAGCATTGCGGTCCCCCCGGCCGAAAAGATTTTGGCTGGAAACGGAGAGGCCGACTCTTACGGTAAAAGTATCAAAATTAGGTAAAAAATTCGCTGACTAATACAAAACTTTGGAATTTGTAATGTAAGTTTTATGATAGATATCCAAGGGTTGGAATATTATTACTAAAAATCCTAAAATTTGATTTGGCCAGGGAAAAATTTCCCAGTGAGCGAGCTAGGCCGTGCCCTGCCTGACCAAAAACTCTGGCCCGTACTCATCTCTAATGTGTATTACTCAATTAAACAATAAAACCAAACAGTGGAAGGACAGTCAAACTTTCAAAAAATTAGACAATGGTATTCCACGTTTCCCTGCAAATTTATAGCTTCATTTTGGCTGATATCCTGCTGTATTGTCTGACCATTTTCCGACTAAGGATCTGATGTGAAACAAACCGGATCAGCTAATCGAGAATTCAGTCCTGAAATAAAAATAATATTAAATAAGTAAAGTAAAGTATACTAAAATATAGGCGTTTAAGAATCATTATTATATAGTTTGATCAGGCGAAACTACATAGAAGCTATATGAATAGTCTTTGGAAGTAAACTACTTCTGTGATCTGTTGAGCACTGTCCTTTAAGTCATGATTAAGTTTTAATTCTATGATTGATAACTCTAAAATTTTTGCACGAACGGTGAGGAGAGCACACAAGAGGCTTATGAATAATAAAATTTTTGGCTTGCAAGGCGGACTGAGCAGAACCAAAATCATTTTTTGGTCCGATTTACTGAAAGGTAGCACACAGAGGTTTCATGGGTATCTGAATGTTATGTAAGAAACTGGTTTAATGGACCCTTGCGAAAACAAAATTTAGGAATTATTAAGCTTTTGAATTTAGCAGCCTTCAGTACTCGCACAAAGCGCTAACGTTGGCAGAAATTAAAGTAAAAGTTATGATTTGGAGAGGACAGTGCACAAGAGATCCATTGTTTTCTTTTCAACTAGTGTTTGCCGGGATAGCAGTTAAAAGATTATAATGTCATGGATAATCAACCTCGACGAGACCTTTAAATTGACACCCGTAGTTTAATTTTACGACTTGCATACATAGCTCAAGAAATGGCGGATTATTTGATTTTTGCGAAAATGACAAGGTAATTCACAACCAAAATAAGAAAATCGGCTACATCTCTCGATAGCGAAAAGCTGATGAATCTTCCGCTAATAGCGATCTTCCGAATGAATATAATCATAGCTGTGCAGCAACTATTTAACTTTCAAAAATCGGCAAAAACAACATTGAGCGGAGACGTCGAATTTTTGAAGCGGGATTACGCGGAGGGTGTTAGAATGCTAAAAGAACTTATTTCGGAAAGCTTAATCAAATTTCATCTTGATTTGAATCGTCAACCAACAATATGTGCCCAAAAGGAATCACCATCTTAAGTATATGTAAACCATTAAAAGTTAATCTGTTAAAAATTCTACTTGCAGACAGCCATTTCTATCTGTCCTTTCTTTCTCCCATTCAGGACTACTTGCCTCACAAGCTTGTCCGCCCGAAAGAACGGCTGTGTCTGGGCAGACTTTCCTACCGGCGTGCCATGCTCAACCAGCTTACCCATTTGACGTTGACGCACTCAGCTGCTGAAGAGCATACTAACTTAGGGAGCAACGTGGATGCTGATTTTAAAATTGAATTTCAACTCTGTCAGGGGCAAAATAAGGGTAGTGAGGCCGATTCGACTGGTACATTATAAAAATATTAAAATTTACTCAATACATACAGTAATGCAAGATGCAATTGGGAAGGTTTGAGAAGACCAAATTATATGCATTAGCAGAAATTTCAGATTCGAATCAGGGTGTCTTCATCTTCAATAATCATTCGAACTGGTTAAATTGAACTCAGTTATTATTTATGGATCATATATCAAGCAAAAACCTCTTTGAGAAAAATTGCCAACTTTAACCGCTTATTTCTGAAGAAAAACGCAACGTTATGAATCATGTAAGCTCACATCGTTAGAAATCCTTTGAAGTGCTGTTTATGATTACCCAAACCGTTTTGCCGTAATCCGTTGCTAAAATGTGTTTATTTTGAAAAGTCGATCAAAACATAACAATGGTTGGTCAATCAAACAAAACAACTTTGGTCAATCTGTACTAAATGAAACTGTTTAGCATCCAGTTACAGCGAAACGGTTTAGATCATCTCAAGCAGAAAGTCAAGGGATTAGTCATTTGCTTGATATGATCCATTATATTGCCAAAACAGGATTACCTTCGGAAACATGCCAGACTTTACCGAGAAATATATCATACTAAATCCATAAAAGTGTAAAACAAAACGAAGCTTTAATTTAATTATTGCTTACATTTTCAGCAGATTCCGTGACCCATCATGTTCCTTTCAACGCCACTGAACTCCTCTGTGGAGATCATGGAGGAATCAGGAGTGATGTAGCCTGAGCTCTGGGATCCGGTGGAAAGGTAGCTGTCATTGAAGGATTGAGGAACGGAACAGTCTTGAGGAAAATAGCCTGAGGGTTGATAATTGTTGTTATTAAATTGTCCAAACGGAGGGTAACCGGGTACAGTTTGGGAAGACTGCGGTACGCAGGTTGTCTCATAGTTAACAGGGGTACCCTGGGAATGGTAGAACCGACTGGTAGCGGACTCATAGCCAGAATAGGATAACGGGCTTCCGGTAAAATCCGGTTGACCGAAAAATCCCATTGGCGCAGAGGTTGACTGATCCGAACCGGAGCCGGATAAAACAGCCTGAAGAAAGTTAATATAGTCCACAGCGCTTCGCAGAGTGTCCACTTTGCTTAGCTTTTTGGCCCGATTAGGCTGCGGTATGTGATCTCGGAGTTTGACGAAAGCCAGATTCACTTGATTCACCCTTCGCCGTTCCCGGGCATTTCGGCGTTTGACGGCTTCCGGATTTCGGGGCTTTGCGGGAGCCGCAGAGGAGGAACGGGGCTGCAAATCCGGGGTAGTTGAGGAGACAGACGGGGAATTGCAGGTATCGGAAAAACAGTCATCATAATCTTCGGGACAGGACTCCAGCTTAATTCGCTTGGCCATACCTGGACTCAGAATAATTTGAACTGAAATAGAAAATTTAAGCGCTAGAAAGTCGCTTGGGGATTTTAAATTAATCGCTCAACTATGAGAAACCAAAATGCTCTGAGTGTCAAAATTCCCTTAAATAGAGGTAGAGAGCGCGCCAATTTTCACTTTCACTTAAACCGGATTGGATATTCAGAGAATGGTAGGCTCCGCCTTATTCTGAATTTTCTTGAAAAGGAAGGGCCTTTTACTTATTTGAACAAGAAAGGCGTTGCAATTGAAAGGTCATGAAAAACTGGTCATTGTGAAAAACTGCTATAATAGGAGAGACAATTTTTGGAAATTGCTCTGCATCCAGCTAATTACTACATTTTTGGACCCAAAATTGCTTCGACTCCAATTTATTAAATTTTGAATTCAGCCAAAAATTTCAGCTTTTAAACTCCAATTTAAATTCATGTCTGTGTGGGGGTTATAACCAAACAAGCATTCAGCCTAATTACGTATTTATTACATGTTCAAGCTGATGAAGTCATTACAAATTATATTCTGGCCAGACAGAAAAATGACTGCCGCTCTATTGCAAAAAACAACTGAAAAATTATGCCAATTGGGGCAGAATTTACTGAAAAATCATGCTGAGAAAAAAGGGAAAACTTGACACTATTTGTTGATAATGCAGATGTTTTAAATGTAGGATTTGAAGAAAAAAGTGTGTCGGAAGCCGTAGAATTGGTGAATTTTGAAAATTGGCCTGGGATAGCAGTGCGCCGCCTTGTCTGGACTTCATCCTTTTGTGATCTCCTGCTGGGAACCTGCGTTCTGTTTGTTTGAAACTTTTAAATAATCCCAATTTTGACAGGACCCAATGAAATATGTGACCAAACAGTTTATGTCAATTTAAAACATCATTTCAGTTGATTAAAATTTCACAAACTGTAACTCGTGAACTCGGTGGGGTCTCATTTTCGGACAAACGTACGTAATATGGGTTAGGGAGATAAGGTGCGAGCGTGGCCCCGAACTGACATTATGATAGAACACTGTCTATTATGGAAGTTTTGTTGCCAAGGTTATTGTCCATAGGAGTGACTTTTGTGTAGGCAGACGCCTTAATTTCTGCCTCCCAAAAGTGTCCTTCCTATTTTCCCTCAACTAAATCATGGCAGCGGCGTAACGCCACAACTTTGACAAATTTTCTCTGTTTGTCATTGCATAATTGAATGTGCAAATATTTGAGTGATAAATGAGTGATACAGGGAAGATGAGGCTTTTCTGACAAACACAAACAGGATTAAAATTAGAAATTGAAGGTTTTTTGGAAAATAATGGGTGTTGATTTGGCTTGGCAGACTCGGTTGATACGCAAGACTTGCTAAGTGCAAACAAGTAAAAGCAATTAATTGGGAACACAATCTGCTAAATTACCTAGAGAATAGTTTGTGTCACATATTTTCGTGTCATGTGGAATCCTCAGATTCCTACAGGACTGTAACAAGGACAGTGTAAAAAGCTATCTATCTGAACGGATGGATGTTTTAAGACCTTTTGCTGGTCTTCTGATGAGCCTAAGCTCAGCTTTACAAAAATACACATAGGTGTTATTGCTATATAGGATCGGTCAGTAATAACCCTTAAAATTAGCAAAATGCAGAGGTTTAGTTTTGGAGAACAACTTTCAAGCTAACGTTCAAGATGTTCTAGCCATTTTACCGGAATGTACCACTAATTTCGCTTGTTACCGAGTACCGACGCGTTCTTCGCGCAAAATCTGCTCTAATTGCTTTCGCGAAAACATGTAGTAAGTAGTTGTTAACTATACTTTTGTGATATTAATTAAGATTCTGTAAGTGATCTGTGCCAACCTATTGATAACTCGAGGCTGCGAAATCTGGGCTGTCCTGTCATGTTCCAACAAACATCCCAATCTTTAGTCCTTTGCTTTTATGCCTACATAGTTGCTGATACAGATACACTAAAACAGAAATTAGACACAAGCAAGAAGCTGCATTCCATGTTTGTAAGCAGTCGGTACGTACAGTGTGATGACAACTACTCCATATATAAATAAAGCTGACAACTTTGTCAGCTTTCCTTTACTCCAGTCATTTGTTAATTCATTTAGTCTGCTGAAAAATGTTCTGTGCGATTCATTCGTCCATGTCTGTATCTTCGTGTACAGGACAAGATAGCCGTTAGCACAGTGGAACAAAATATCGATGTCCCTTTTGTGATCTAAACCAGTAAACCTGTGTCTTTGAATTATTTTACTGTAACGGAAGTCTCCGGCCAACTGAACAATCCTGAGCGGCATTTCTTGGCAACTTGTGTCAACAGTTTCATAGTTGAGAAGTGGTTTTTGAGCAAATACTTGGAAACAGTGTAGGAGTGTCGCCTTTTCTTTCAGCTTTCAGTTTCCTCCACAAGTATCTTCCCCTGACCTTTTGTTCCCTTAACGAGCTAATTGAACATACTCTGACCCCGCACCGCCCCTTTCGCTTCCATTCCTATAAGAAGCAATATACATTACGACCGCCTTTTGTAAACGTTTCCATGTACGCACTTATCCATTGCAGTTCAAATATGTACATTATATAGCTTTGCCCAAATAAACGAACTCGACCCATGGAAAACTTGAGTGCCACCGATTGTATGGAGTCCAAAATTAGGCGACAAGATATTTTATTTGAAGACTTAACTAATAATTGGTTGTGTCAACAACATTATGCGATTATGGACTGAAAATATGAAAATTCCCAGCAAATTGATGCAATTAAGGTTTCAGTTAAGCGGTTGCAACAAGTTGCGTTTGATAACAACAACTTTTTGGGCAAAAAGAAGTTGGAGTGTTTTTCGCTTTACCTACAAAATTCAGAATTAAAAAAGCAACAAGGAATATTATGGTGAGATAAGTTGAAGTTGAAAGAAGGAAATAAACTGAAGTATGCACGATTAGAATAACCACGAAATAACTTTTGCCGATGCAGTCACTAATCTCTTTAACAAAAAACCATTTTTTCAGAAAAAACCATAAACGCTTATCTAAAATTAAACACTGACACAGTGGCGGTAATTTCGTTTCGCTTTTAGCGCAATTAAGGGACTACAAAATTAAATATTCAATTTTTTAGGGTGATTCATGCAAATATAGCTTCTCAAGGATTTTAGGCAGGTGCGCTTTTAAATGCTTCACTGTAGTATTGACCCAAGGTTTACTACAGATTGGGCTATGCTAGAAATAGGGTTGACGGGGGGATGTAATTTCAGAATTCAGTTCTGATGAAGGTGGTTTATTTTAGAGACTATAATGGATCTATTCTCATTTAAAATTAACGGCGGAAACGAGTACCAAATTAATGCCGCTTTTCGAATAATTTTTGCACAAAATTTACGGTTCTCTGAATATAAAACAATAATCAAAGTTTCCTTTCTGTGAGACTGTCAACAGGGGGCTCAAATGGATCTTCAAGAAGAAAGTATTATCACAAGAAAATGATATAACAACTTTGTAGGTATCCTGAATGTGACTTCAAAATGTCATATCCATCAAAAATATTTTTACACCGTTTAAACTGAACAAAACGATGAAGAGCTGAACTATTTCATGACAGTACGTGCGTAACAATCCTATTAATTCAGTTTTAAACTGTCACTAAGTTTACGTAACAATCACTTTCGGTGACAAATGACAGAAACAAGAATAAATTTAGGTATTTTACTTGCACTGTTTCCACTAAAAATCTGTAGCCAAGAAGAAACAGTGACTTGTGACGGTATTGTGTAATTTAATTGCGTACATTTTAGATACAACTCCAAACAATTACTGAATCTCTTGCCATTGAATCTCTTGCCATTTCCCCCAGTTCTAACTTTTGATTTTGTGACCAATCACTTTAAAATTTTGTATGGGTGCATATTGAAAGCTAATAAATTTAAAAATTTAAAAATTTAAGAAAAATTTAGAAATTTAAGTTTTAAGTTGTTGAGTAGGATCAAAAAATTTTTGTCTCTAATTTTACTGAAAATTACCATACACGAATTCTCTGGGGTGCTGAGCACAAATCCAAAATCCGTTTTTTGATTCAGCTACATATTAGCTAAAGTTGTATAGCTTAAAATTGAAGCTTTTTCTGTGCTAACAAAATGCTGAATCAAAAATATTTCATTTCAAATACGTGCTCAGTGTCGCAGAAAACCCCTGCATGCAAGTTTTCAGCAAAACCTTACGAATTTAAAATTTAATTTTTTAAACTTTTAAAATTTCTTAGTTTTGAAATCTTCAGCGTCAGCCTTCTGTACGAACCCATACAGAATTTGAAAGCGACTGGTCAAAAAATTAAAAGTTAGGGCTGGGGGCACGGAGCAAAAAATCCCAATTCCTTTGATCACATAAGTCAGAAGACATCGGAAGACAAGCTGTACATCATTGGAAATTCCATGAGTTTCTGCTTCGAATGTTGGAAACCATTTGAAGAAATGCTCGGAAAGCATCACTTGGGCCGCATTTATTTCAATGTTTATTTTAGTTATTTCATTTCATTTTATTGTATGTAGAAAAAGTAGAACTATGTAGAACTATAGTAGAGCTAGAAAGTAGAAAGTAGAACGCTTTTTCAGGATAGGATTCTACTTTGGTTTGGCTTGGTTTACGGCTAGTTTACACATTATTGGGCCTGTTTCGGGCTCGGGCTTCGGGCTCCGGATTTTTCTCTAACGTGACAATACTACCTACTACCTACTGTCAAAACCAAGCTAGGGAAGGAAGGTAGCTATCGAAGGCAATAAACCTGTGGTGACATAATGTTATGAACTAATGCAGTGTTGTACAGAAAGGCGAGAATGTCACAAAGGTCACAACCTTTGACGATAGTAATGCCGGATGCTCATAATTAGCGCCGGCTCTAAAACTTTGTGCGCTGGCCATCCGCATTTATTAGCTAGCACTTCTTGTGCAGTCTATTCCAGACGAATGCTTTATGAAGCAAAAAAGGATAGTTTGAAATGTGAAACGACTTCAAAAATAAGACGTTATATTTTTGTCACATTTCGTCGTAGAAATCGAAGTTAAGTATCATCTAAAGTGCGCGCTCAAGGAGTGCAGTAGTTTTTATTTCTAAACCTGCAGAGGCAACAAACATGGTTTAACGAGCTTTGTTAGTTGTCACTGAAAAGTCGGGAAGAACTCTCTGACTCAAATGAAATTAAGATATCGGTCATACTATTTATACATACCTAATTCTGGCTTTAAAAATCTTAATTTTAACGGCATAGTTGGAAGTCGAACTGGGTCAGACAAAATGTGTTACGCAGCATTTGTGGAGTGGTCGCACACAATGTCGTAATAGCCTTTAAAGTTTAGAAACCTCCGTGTTAAGTTGCTATTTGATTGAAGACCAAATCGCTTAACCGCAGTTTAGTGTTTGTCGAAATGAATATGCCGGTAAGTTGATTTTTGAACTCAGCATTTTTAGTTTTCATAGTAGTAATTTGTGCATCAAAAATTAGAAATTCTGAGGCGTATGGTATTTTAGTAGGGTTTAAAAATTATTTCAGCTTTGGCCTGAAAAATTTATTTTATTCCTTGACAATCGGAGTCTTAGGAATTTTATATATACTTTCATGATCGAAGATTGCAGCTGCCAATCGCACTACCTGAAATGTTTGTTTACCTGTGCATTTGTGCAAACAAGTTGTAATATCATATCTTTGCATACAAACAAAATACCCAATTAGTTCATATATTTTGGTTAACATATCTTATTGTTTTCTCGAAAACTTGAAGCCGGCTGAGGTTTTTTTCTGGGGAATTGGAAGAGATTACTTGTCCACATTGGATTATAAAGAATGGTTTGAAAAACTTTTTGTTACATAGACTTATTCTGGAATTACGGCCCAAGTAGAAAAAACTATTTTTCCCTGAAAAGCTTCAAAAAATGTTGGGGAATGCAAATGAATGAGCACAACACCCGTTTCTTGATTGTTACGAAATCATTTTCAGACATATATTGGAAACTTAGAATCTACATTCAAAACGTGTGATACTGTTTGGTTATTTTAGAATGAGCAACACTAACAGCCGTCTTAGATCACAGTCTGTAGACAACTGGAACCGTCTTTCTTATCAATCCCGTTTTAGGCCTCAGTTTGGTGACGGCGGCGGCTTTGCAAGCACAGAAGACGAATCCAAATATCAAGGAGATATCGAAGACTCCCAAGGCTCACTGATGGAATCACCACAAGAGGGCCAACCACGACACAGCCAGGCAACCCAAGAATCCAGCCTAGATCTGTGCCTAGATTCCCCGCTTCCGGAGACTACAGTAACCGAAGTGGACTTTGGTACCTGGTCCTGCAAACTGCACGAAAGAAGCAAAGCTCGAATGCACACACCAACATCTAGTTATGATCAAAGTTGCGATCCAATGAGTGCCGACGATGCTGTTTACAAGGGACCCCGACGAAACGATCGTTACGCTACTTTTCATGGAGGATTATGCAAATCAGCTCATGGTAAACGTCATCTCCATGGCACTCGACCTCGACGGGCAAAGCGATGCTATATGGTCCCTCATCTGGATTCCTGCAGCGAGGAAGACCCTACAAATCAGGCTATCATAAGAAATGTCTATCCCTATACCACAATTCATACGCAGCCGAGAAGAGCTCGACCCCCAATTGACAGCGTTTGCTACGTTGTGTCGCCACAGTACTCCAACTGTGATCAATACTGTTCCTATAGATCCGGCTGGGATCAGTCTTGCGAACCGGTCGATCCACATTTGAGAAACTTTCATAGTATGCGAATTAGCAGAGCTAGTTCACAGCAACAGCAGCAGCAGCAGCAGCAGCAACCAACAATGAAGTTCTATGATATCTTCAGCAGTCAAAATCTAACCATGCCAACCCAGTATTTCAGCAAACCAGAATTAGGTGGAGGAACGCTACCACCGCAACAACACCAACTTGATCCGACACCTATGCAGACGATACCACACCCGGATTCCACTCAAATCCCGGCTCCAACCGCACCACAGCTGCAAATCTTAAGTCCGCCAACCATTCTTCCCTATCTCAGTTATGATCAAACGAAGGCCGCTACTCTGAATCGAACGCCGTCCATCTTTGAGAGCAGCGCCAGCGTCCTCAGTCGACACATTCGGTCCTCGCTGGACGATCCGGCGACCCAACGTCGATGCGTTGTGGGATGGGTAGTCGGACTGACTACGGCAATTGTTATTGGACTGGCAATTGCACTGTTTATTCAGAGTAAGTTAACGACTAAGTCCTTTACAATACACCTTGGCAAATTGCAGAGTGAAAATTACACGGTTTAATCTTCTAGAGCTGCATCGGCCGAAGTCGTTGACACCGATAGTAGAGTCGCGGTGCAAACTACAATGCAACTTACTATCCTTACTATCCTAGCAACTTACTATGGCACAAATACAACTTGCTGATCTTCCTAATTAGCACCTAATGTAGACAATTGTGGTCTTAACCAGGTTTATGTACTTTTAAACTTTTCTGTCACCGCTTGAATTTAAATGTTGTTTGTATCCTTCTTTTATTCTAGTTAATAGTGATGCCACGACAATCAAATATGACGGAATGCCGAGAAATGGAGACGTGGCGGAAGGGTTCCCAGAACGAAGTGGTGGAGTAGACGAAGTATCTCTTCTGGCCCACACTTCTAATTATGGAGTATATGAGCTCCCACCTTCTTGAACCCTGCATGTAGCTTCTCTAATTTAAGTAGAAACTAAGCCTGCCTCTTTTCGAAAACGATGTTTCCATGGCAGAATTTATCAGCATATAACTACCAACTCTTTGTTTCACAGTTGCTAAATTTGCCAAATGAACTTCTGTTCACCATTTCTGCAGTTCAGGTCAACCTGTAAGTTGACCTGGACAAGATTCATTTTGCACGTATTTCCTACTCCTTTCTCCATTTCAAGTTGCAACAATCTATTTGCAGTTTATTTTTATTAAATTAAAATACATATACCCTATAGCATCAATAAACGTGAATTCCAGGTAAGATTTATCTAAGCAACATAATTAGGGAATGTCTTTCATTCGTAAATCGAATACCTTTCGCATAGCCATTCATCTTGAGGTTTTCATTAAGCTAATAAGTCAACTGTTGGGTAAGACATGGTATGTATTCACTAGCTTAATCTAAAATTTAAATTTCATTACCCACGGGACTGCTGTGTTTATTCTCATATTACAAATTTATCAATTGTATTTAAAGAAAATTGTCGCGCCATTAATTCACAGGAATAAAATAACACGAATTCATTAATTTGAACTATAGCTATTATAATTATGTAGCAATAAAAAACTGGAAATAATTTAAGCAAAGAGAAGCATTTGATAGTCTACCTTTAGTTCAATAAGTTTTGCCAAACTAAGTATAGTATTCGCACTAGCTTAACTCATTATACTGGCAAAAGTAACCAAACTAAGCAGAAGCACAAAACTATGGAAAAAACATATTTTTCAGTATTTCATTTCAGTTGTTCAATCTATTACACTAAGTAAGTATATAATTCTTCACGCAATTGGTCACGTTTCCTGACATAACATTTCTAACATCATTTTAAGGTTTTTACATACCCAAGAGTTGTACTTGTACTAAAGAGGCGTAATAGACTGCTCAAAACCTGCGATCTCCGGGTTCACCGGTATTTACATTTCAAAGTGGTAATGTTTCTTGACATTTAGTCAACATTTTGAGATTTCGTATGATAATTAAAGATTTTGCAACTATATAATTCTAAAAAGCGCAAAGGGCCCTTTTTAGAAAGAGCAGAGTTGAGAACTAACCGTTTTAAACTATGAATTGGCAACAGAATTTGACACGACATGAACCGATGTTTGGCGCAACTAGCGTTAATACACGAGAATAATTTTTCTAACTACACAGACTCGTTAACTTTTTCATAAAATTAGTTCCTGATCAAACATTCGTTCCTGGTTTGTGATTGGAATCACGATAGTGTCAGTTCAGCAGTCCGTCAGTATGTTCTGCACAGGCTAACATTCATTTCTATTAATGTCTCAGTTTTAAAGCATGTGCAAAATCATTAGCGCTGTTATGAATTGTTGAAATATTACCTAAAATATTGAAAGTTCCAATACGTTTAGCCATGCTGTAGTAAATGTGTAGTTGCTCTTAACTCAATTAGAGCTGATATCTGACAAGCATTTTCCTCCAAAGCTATCGCATTTCTAAGTATCTGTTGCTGTATGCGTTTATATGCGTGATCTCTATTATTTACAGCAAAGTCTGCTCGTCAGCTCCATTTCCTAATCAAGATTTAAGTGTCGTCGTACCCTCACATTATGTGTTATTAACTTAACCGAAAGAGATACTATGATATAGCACGCTAATTCTGTGTCATGTAGGTAATATTTCTCCTATGAATTCAGGAGTTAAATGACGCAAATCTTTGAAAAAACTTGTTTTGCTTAAAAGTGATCATGAGTAAAATAATGTCTGCACTTTTGTAGCGCAAATGGGATTTCTCCAATTGGGCTACCCGACAAGTAATTGTCGGAGGATCTGTTGCTCAATAGATAACGGACCTGGCCGTCAGGAGCCAGGACGGGGAAGCCTCGCCAAACTATAAAGTTATACAAATATAGAT
>JASAND010011636.1:0-25457 GCA_030248195.1 Trissonchulus latispiculum
GATAAGACTGTATTATCTCGAATAAACAGAAGATTGGAGGTTCTATGAGTGTGTGTATGTCCGACAGATCTCGTATGATTACCTAACCATCTGAGAAAAGAACGGGCGGAAACTAAAGGTAACGCAGGATTTTATTCAAAGTATACAAAATTCAAAAAGTCTGACAGTAAACAACTTTTGATCAGGCACCACAAAATTTCACAAAAGACAAAAAGAAAATTTCATCACAAACAATAAAAAGCACAGCGAACAAACCTTGCTACAAGTCCTGAGGAGTCCCCCAACCAGACTCCGAGGATAACGGAGCGTATAGGAAGTAATAAGAAGTAATGAAGGATAAAGGGGCCCGCCAAAACCAACCACTCCCGCACAATTCTCAACAACAACTGAACTTCAGAATTTAGTGTAAGCGCCTTTTATAGTGCGCAGTTAGCTAGCAAGCCAAGAACTGTACACAAAACCTTGCATTTACTGGTTGCATAGAATTTGTCTAATTTGAATAAAAATTGGCTGAAATAGTAGAAATATCTTCACACAGTACTGCAACTGTTTGATCCAGAAAGAGCAAGCAAAACTATGTATGAGTCACGAACGTATAGCTTTGAGTCACGCATGGTTCGACTAAAAAATTGACTTTTTTATCGATTCGCCTAAAGTCGCCTGGCGAACCAAGTTTTGAATTATTAGCTCATTTTGTGCCAGCTCTTAGTCCTTCAAGGGTACGCCATGCCAACGCTAAATTTAATTTTTCAATTTGCCACGTTTTAATTTGCAACATCAGTGTTACCGACGAATTGACTTTCCTGGACGCAGCTTTAAATTGCACCAAATGGCTGAAAAAATTTGAACTTTTGTACAAGTAGAGATTAATAACATATATTGAACAAAATATGTTGAATATTTTGTGACCTTTCTGTCGTTGTATGTAAACGAGCACGTAGTGCTCATTAGTGCTTGAGGCCGGCCGGGGTTTCATCGGCCTGCCGCGGGCCGGACAATCGCCGGCTGGCCCGGCCGAACTCATCGGCCGGCCGGTGGCCAGTAGGCTACCGGCCTAAAGCAGTTTTCAGTGCAGTTATGAATCTGCTAAGATACTTATGGATCTGTAGTGGTAAGTTATGGATCTGAAGTGGTTCCATAAGTACCAACTGCTAAGATATTTATTTTCGGATGTTACCTTCGAAAAATAGCACAACATAGCATAAAAAATCAGCAAAACTAGATTTGGAGTTTATTTTAAGCTTAGTTGCTCTATTTTGTAAATTTCTGATTGGTGATTTGTAGTATCCCAGCCGGCGGCCGGCCAGCGAGCAAAAGTCGTCGGCCGGCGGCCGGTCTCAAACACTAGTGCTCATATACTGTATGACATTAAAACTTATTATCATTATTAATAAGTCGTGACTGCGTCCGCTCACCGAAAGTAGGGTGAGTTTACTCTACAACGCAGGTTATCCCAGGTTGTCCTAATTTTTTAAATTGGATAAAAAGCTGATTTTTGCAGAGAAAAAGAATGTTTCAGGTTTCGGGCGACTTTTGGCGAACGAATAAAAAAGTCAATTTTTTAGTCGAACCATGCATGACTCAAGGCTAAATGTTCGTGGCTCATAAATTTGTTTTGCTTGCTCTTTCTGGATCAAACAGTTCCAGCACTGGATCAAAGAGTTGTTTCGCTAAGGAGACACACGTCTTAAAAGAGCCAAATTTCTGTAGATCCTATTAATGGAAGAGATAAAAGATAGAACACCAAGCTTAGATGGAGGTAAAACGAGGTAAAAGAGTTAAATTTAACTTTCCAGCACAGCCACTTTGCTCTACTCTTTCGTGAAGAGGCCCTAAGGACGAACTAAGTCACAACAACAAAGAAGGCAACTAAATCCAGGATCAGGCTCACAGGATCCACCTCAGCATCAGAATCGGAAGACTAAAATAGGATTGACGTGTCATTCAGTATTGGGACTCGGGGCGAATCCTGGCTTTAGGATCGGGTGTCTAAAATAGGATCAGTTTCAGGAATGGCTTTTATTTATTCACTATGCAATCCATGATGCGGAATCTCCAAGCCCTAGTACCGATCGTGTTTTCAGACCTCCAATCCTGAAGCAAAATCAAACTTTTAGACACCCGATCCTGAACAGGATCCACACCAAGGTCCGATGTGATTAGCCGATTCTAAAGCCGTTCCTGAAATTGATCCTGTTTTGAGGTTCCCGACCCTGAGCTCATAACAGGATCCGCCCTTAAGCACAGTCCTGACTGGACAGGTCGATCCTGAAACCGATCCCGTTTTTAGAAACCGATCCTTGATTCTGATCCCAATCTGGGTTTTATTCACCTCCTAAAACAAACATTTTGCAAATACGCAATTGAGCTGCAAGTTGGCTGCAACATCATTACGTGTTTGTCACTTGTGTATGTGCTTTCCTACTAATTTTTAGAGTTTGTAGACATGTAAAATAAATTGCGATTCCACAAGGTGACACATTTTTAGTTTAAAACAATATATCGATGATATTATTTCTCAACAATGTCGACAACTTACCGACAACAGCATTATCGACGGGAATTGAAGTACTGAATATCTGAAATAAAGGAAACTGTAGTGTATAAAACACTATGGTTAGTGAGTTTTGATCCACTGTTGCTATTATTGTGTGTTATGTAATAAATACTGGCAAGGCAAGACACGGCACTTTTGTTGTGTGCTTACACAAGAATTTAATTTATGAAACTACATATAGATATAGGCGAACGGAGCAGAAGTAAAGCTTTTAAATATTATTGACAAACAGCAGAAACTGGATCATGTAGATGTAGTCTCAATTGATCCTACTTTCGACCTCACGTATCAGAATTTTTACTTTTTTCAGGGACAAATAGTTCAAACTAATGCTCAGGATCCTCCAAAATTCTTCTCTGAAAATTTCCAGGAGTCAAGTCCTTTTTCCGAGACAGAAGATAACATGTTAGGCCTTTAAAAGTTTAGCGGGACTGTTCAACTAGTCACTATTACCAAAAGTGCATAATTGCACTATAAAGAAGAAGAGTAAGCCACTAGAGGGCCTCTTCTTGGCATTGCGTAACGGTGCTCCGACCATAATACGCGAATGTTCCCCCGTTTGGTGGGGGTAGCTCTGTTCGACAAAGCATACTTCCCCCTCTGTTTGGTGGGGGAGGGGTAGCCGTAAAGACGCCTTGGGGTGAGGGGTAGTAAAAAAAGGTCCCTGTTTGGAGGGGTAGCCAAAAGGGTTCCCCGTTTGGTGGGTGGGGGGGGGTTTAGACAAAAGGGCCCCCGTTTGGGAGGGGGTTGACAACAGCCAATCAGATTCAACCAATCTTAGCCTGACTTGGCGACCTCCCTCCACACGGGAACCCCTTTTGGCTACCCTCCACCAAACGGGGAAGGGGTATGGTTGCCAAGTGCCGACCCATACACCAAACGGGGGAACATTCGCGTATGTGGGCGGAGTGTCGTTACGCAATGCCAAAGCATAGAAGCTCTCTAGTGGCTTACTCTTCTTCTTATACATAGTGCAATTATGCACTCTTGCTATTACCATTCACCGTGCAAACACTTCATATTTTAGCTTGTATTTTGGCCAGACGGCGACAGAAGGTTTAGCCGACCACCCGGTAGCCAGCCTGTAGCGAGTTGAGCCCAGCCCAAAAATTGGGTCGTCTAGAAGGCGACCGCCCGACAGGCTGTCACAGAGGTACCAGTATAAGTAATCAGCAGATAGCGATGTATCTGAATAATTTTTAAAGTTCACTTTACAAAGGAGCCATGCTCTAGTACGCCGTCAAAATATAAGTGTGGCCAGCCGACCATTAACCGTCCGTGTAATCCGCCCGAGCGAGTGGACTTGTGCTGTGGGCTGGCAGCCGGCTGGCCGTTTTTCACCCGGCCGGTCAACAACACTATGTACCAGCCAACAAACTGTGCATCTTCCCGTCTCCGTTTGTTGCAGGCGTGTTTCAATCTAAAGAAGATGGTGTGTTACAGGTTTCACTTATTTCTCTTGATACAGACACTGGTAAGCTTCCCCATGAATGGTTCAGAAGGGGAACCAACTTCTCAATACCTCGCATTGATAGGTAATGTTTTAAATTGAACATTAATCACCTACCACAAGAGATGACAGGATAAGTAGTTGTATTGCCGTCTGCATCATTGGTAAATTTAATACTAGAATATATACAGCTAAGGTCCTATTTCTTTAAAGATTAAACTGACCGGATTAATCAATCAGCAGGATTAAAATTTTGATAGCTGTTTCTTTAACAGCGGATTAAAAGAGTTAATTGTAATCCACTTAGTCAGTCATCAGTCATTACAGAAATAGCTATTAAAAAATAACATATTAGAAATAACAGTTTTAATCCGCCAATCCGTTTAATCCGAGGTGCTGTTTCTTTAATTAGATTAATTTTAATTTTTAATTTAATTTAATTTAATTAGATTAATCTAATCCGTTTAAAGAAACAGAGGGTAAGAGTTTACCTCGGCTTAATAATTGTGTTAAGATATTTTAAAAGGAATAAATTTTGGACATTCTTACTAACATTGAAGCTGAACATTGAGCGTAGGTTGAAATTTTTTTATGCGTAGGTGATGGTAAAAAAGTCTGAAACTAAAAAGGGAAAAGAACAAAAATTATTTTTAATCAGAAGATAATGTCTGGAGAGATACTCTAATCAAATGAGCAGTGCCTCCTTCAAGTTTGAAGACAAAACTCAAATTAATTACAAACCTGGCAGTGTTGTAAGATTATTGCAAACTGTGAATGATAATAACGATCAGCGTCCTCAAGCATAACGCTTCAGAGGGTGCGAGTCTACCTTCAATTTAAGCTTATTGGTACATTAGATTTCATAACTAAATTAAACCAAAAGCGTAAACAAATCAAATATAAATACTGCTCTAATTTTGCGCCTTGTTTTAACTGAATTTGTCAACTTTTCAAAATTTTAACACCGATACCTCCCTGATCGTTTCTGGTTAGGATGTTATGTGAAGATGCGCTAACAGTTGGCGCTACGCATTCCAAAATCCAGGCCATTTCTCAATTTTTTGTTCAATGTCAGAGAGAAACAAGTTTTAAAATCCCTAAAGGGTACATTATTTGTGTGCGAGTTTTATTTTTGTTTCATGGATGATCTAACATTACAGTTTCCATCTTGAAAACCCTCTCTGTAGCATCGCCGCCGTTCTACATTGCTCGATCAAGCATGGAAAAGATGGCAAACTTAAATAACGTTGTTATAAAAATCACTTACGCAAACCGTTTCAAAACCATCTGACAATGTAATAATGAATCATTTCTAACCATTGTGCAGAACATTCATAGTTTTTCTTACTTACACTGTTTTTACTTTAAACCAGAATAATTTAAATTTTGAGTCTTGTCTCGTTTACCTCCTTCTCCACCGCAAACCAATTCTACGAGTCGAAGAAATTAAAAAATTCAAGGAATCAAAATTCGCCATATTTGAATTCAGCATGGTCTAAAAATATATCTGTTGTCAAATTTAACCAGATCGGTGAAGCTTTAAAACTGTTGAGCGGTTGGAGTCTAAACATAAGACATGACAAGATCTTACAATATTTTGCCTTGGACATCAATCTTGTTACACAACATTTATTACTACAAATATCTAGGCAAAAGCAGTCAGAAAAATAAATAAATAAATAACGCACAGAATTAGTGGTGCCCAATCGTATACCAGCATTGTGAAATTGCACTCGATGCTTTCGCATTTCAGCTATGCAGGTTGCTCCCGCTATTTTTCATGTTACTGTGACGATTCAGTAAAGTGGTCGTACGTAAATTTAGAGTCACTGTTCTGTCCCTTCTTGTCAAATATCGTAATCTGGACCCGTAGTAGCGTCGAATGCTCCCGTCGCCAAAGACGTGCACTATCGGCTGAACGATCGTTCGTGTCATCCAAACCACTCGACACCAGAAATAAAATCTGAGCGCTCGAAGACTCAGGTATCGGTCAAACCAGAGGTCACACGGTCTCAGGGTCGAGATTTCCAATTTGGGCAACAGTGTGTCAACAAGGTACCAAGTCAGGGCAATACAGAGCAGAATAGCAAACAAGGAATACACGGCCACATGACAACCCAGTACCTTCAGGTAGTGATTTTTACAAACATGGTGCTCGTTGAGTCGATTTTGAGCACCGGCAGTTGAGTTACTACTCAGAGAATTTTTCTGAATAAAACTGGACGACTCTTGCCGACCCACAATTACACAGCTCTGGTGGGACATTTTGCGGGGAAAACTTTCGGTACTCTTTTTTGGATCACCTCTTCGACGCCTAAGGTATCGATAAACGATAATTCTGGTGCAGATATAGGTGGTCAAAGCGACCAGAACAGAACCCGCCAGCATCGCTGTCTGAACGATATTAATGATCAACAAACAAGTTTTAATGCTTTCCCGAACCCAGGAGTTTGAACAGTTTTCATCCCCCATGCTGACCTGCCCCTCCATTAGGGCAAAGTACGAGGCTCGCTGCCAACCCAGCCAACCAAAGACCAACGCCAAAGCCAGACTGATAAGGGCAATCACTAGGATGATAATCAGACAAAAGTGTTTAGTGACCTTGGTCTGATAGTAAAGTGGGAATTGGACGGCAATCCATTGAAATAGGGACAATAGACTGTATCCAACACTGGACCCGTTGTAGGAAAGAAAGTAGCAAAGTCCCGAAATGAAGCCCACAAAACGGTCGGCCGGCCCGGCCTGGTTCACGACCAACAAAATTCCTAGGGCGGCCAACGCGCTGATGAAATCGTAGCAGGCAACGTTGAGAATCAGGAGATATCGAAGATAATCCTTGGAGCTTTTTAGGAGATAAATAGCAATAACGCAAACACAAATAAAGTTAAATAAAATACCAATCGTTCCGCTGACTATTTGAACCAAAGCTACTGTCTGTAGTTCCAGGGATACCAAAATTTCGTAGTACTGTACTTCTTGAATCAGCTGTAGATTTGAGCAGTTCAGTTCAAACATGTTCAGAGTGACTGAAAAAGTAAAAAAAACTAAAATAGTATGCTTAACTATTATACTTAAAATCAGCCTACCTACAATTTCCGATTATTCCTGATCCAAAAATCTTAGGCTGAAAATAGATGATCAAAATAAGTTCAAAAATTTCCGGATAAAACGTGTTATGTGTTAATCAGCCCTGTAACTCTTTTAACTAGAGCTGATTAAAAGGTTTTGCCCTCAGGGAAAAGGTCAACATTTTAAAGATGGATCAGAATAGCATACTGTAGTATATACAGTTTTCATTTTTCATACAGACTTTTGGCAAGTTTGATGGAAAATGTTTGCACGGTTCAATTACGAAGACAGAAAACGTAGGTAAGTAAATTAACAAAGGAAGGAAACAAAAAGTAAAGGAGTCTACTTTCAAGAGGGTTCCACATCAGGAATCAAGAATGGTCTCATGAATCAATACCCAAGAATCTTTACACAGGTTACAAATCAAATAAACTTGCAAGATAACTCAGTCTAAGATAACTCAGTCTAAGATAACTTAAACAGCAAAACAGTAAATTTAGGGCCTTTTCGCGCGCGAGCTAAAAGGGTAGAGTTGAAAAGTTTTAACTCTAATGGTTACATATTGTCGTCCTTTTCGACAAACGGACTGACAATCGTTAGCTTACGACATAATCATCTCAGGCCTATAACGGTAAGTTGATTTTGGTTTCATAGGTTTTGATCAATTGGATTAAACGAAAACTCTAAAGCCTGGTTCACACTGGTGTCTTATGTCTTATGTCTTATGTCTTTTGTCTTATGTCTTGTGTCTTAAGGCGTTCACACTAATGTTTTATGTTTTATGTCTTATGTCTTTTTGTCTTAAGACAGACTTGGGCCAGGCTCAACTTTTGTCTTATGTCTTAAGAGATAAACCAATCACATTACAGCTAGTCTAGTCATTGTCAAGTTGATTGGCTGAAAGATTCAAATGTGCTGCCTAAGACAAGAGACATAAGACAGCAGTGTGAACGGTTCTGTCTTAAGACATAAAACATAAGACATACGACATAACACAAAAGACAAAATACATGAGACATAAGACAGCAGTGTGAACCAGGCTTTAAATTTAAAAAAGTCGGACTTGCCTCTCTATTTTTAAGCCGTAAATCACTTGCGGGTCATGAATGCCATTCTGTAAAATATTAACTGAGGGCCTTTTCGTAAAAAGCTTAAACAGCTTAGCTTAAACGGCTTAGCTTAAAAGGCTTAAACGGTTTAAAAAATCCTTTTCATAAATAGTTGGCTTAAATGGCTTAAACGGCTTAAACGGCTTAGGCGGCTTAAACGGCTTAGCTTAAACTGCTTAATTTAAGCCGTTTAAGCCGGTTAAGCCGATTATTTATGAAAAGGATTTTTAAGCCATTTAAGCTAAGCCGTTTAAGCTAAGCCCTTTTAAGCCGTTTAAGCCTCTTATTTATGAAAGCATTTTCACTATTAATAAAAGCGAATGCGGGCTTTCATTATACATGATTGTAGCTAATCTTCACTATTTATCTCCCAAGTTAAATTTGTCTTTATGACTATAGCAGACACAATAAATTACTGTTGCATTCTGATAACTTTAATGTGTATAAATCACATATGATTATTTAAGTAACCCTGTTTTAAGGTGAGGTCATGTTCGCGGTCGCGGTCGGTCAGTCTGATATCATGATTCGCTACTGGTATTCGTTAAAGGGGGTCGGTTTGGGTCAAAATCGATAGTTACGGATTTCGCACATTTTCGCAAACAGTAGAAGTGCATATGTTCTCAAAAACAAGATAATACATTAGAGTTCGAAATCAAACTGTGGCAGAGATGCGACAGAACGGTAGCGAAATTTGGGTCAACTAATATGGAAAATTAATTCTGTGGGTTGGCTAATATTTTAATGCTAAAACGACTCCGGAATATCCATCCATTCGTTCACAGTACAGCTAACTGGCCTTCAAACTTTAACTTGCTCTAACTTTCAGATACTACATTTCAGACACATACTTCTATTAGAAAAGTTGTTCAGCGCATCATTAGATATCGAGTGGTACCAATTTGACTGTTTTTGGAAAATTCAAAAATTGATAAATTTGAAACATATGAGATCAAAGGAAGCAATAGGACAAAAAGTTCAACCTTGAAGCATTTGTCATTACCACAATAGTTGGCAGATATTGAAAGACTTGCGTGCCATACCTATTTGGTGGCTTTCGAATGGATAGAGTAAGAAATTATTAAAAAAACGTGAAAATTGTGGAAAATTACGATTACGATTACGATAATTCGCACATTCTCTGGCAAGTTTTTTGAGGGCACTACAAGTGGTAAAAATTTGCGACTACTGTCTTACAAATTCTGTATATGCGCAGAGTGCTACTATCTAAAAGCGATTTCTGTAGCTTTTGTCAATCGTGCAGGAGAGACCAAAATAGTTTGCTGGCCCTGCTTTTCATGGTACAAAAGCACCAATTTTCCAAAATTTTGAAAAACCGCTAAAAAGCCTCTACTCAACAGAATTGTACCAGAAGGGTTACTTGCACTCTATGGTATGTCCTAAACATGTGTGCAATGTTGTATCGCTGTATCTTGTATACAGCAAAAAATTTTCTGCCACAAACTTTTTAACTTAACTTTTTTATTTTCCTATATTTAAAACATGTCAAGGTCACCTTTGAAGGGCTCTAGAACGATAGAAGTAATATTACGCAAAACGCTCTTATCTTGTTTTGCGGACTCGTTGGGACTGGGAGTATAAAATATGCAAAAACGAGCAAAATCGGAGAAGGTCGAAAAATCGGCCAAAAAGCGACCCACCCCTAATTGCTGTTTAAGCCGAATCCAGACCTGCTTCACACACTTCATTCATTCGACAGGGCTTGCGTTGTTCCACGTGCCGATCTTAGTATTGGTCAAAGGTTATAGTCGGCAACACAAAATAATTACAGTCACCGCAGAAATATCGTATCAGTTTAATTTTCAAGTTTCTGTTTCACTCCGTATTGTAATGCCTTATTCACTTGTATAAGCTGAACTTGAAGATTAGTCAGCCTCTCCTAAACCACAAAATCAACAGAATCGCAGCTTATACCTAACCTTAAAATTCTCACGTCTAAAAGGAAAGACTTTTTCCAGTTTCAGTCCACGTTTCAGTATCTTTAGCTAACCTATTTTTCAGTTGCAAAGGCGACATAAATTTGCCAATATCAGTTCCTGCTCTCTTCCCAAATAAGCTTCAGTTTACATAGGTGTCGTTTTCACTAAAACTGAAACCTGTCTGCAGAAACTAGAAACAAGTTGCATTTTTTGCGTTTGAAGTTAAGTATATAGGGGCCAAATTATTTTAAATAGTCCTGTCGTTCTGGATGTGGAGTCCTCGGGTAGAAGAAGCGTTTGTCCGATATCTCCATCTCAATAATAATATCTTTAACAGTAATCATGAAGACAGCGAGGTAAATTGAACGGTTATCAGCAAATAAATAATACAAATAAAACAAATTGACGATTGACACCAGGGTTGGGCGAGACCGAGATTTCACCGAGACCGAGACCGAGACCAGGGTACCGAGACCGAGACCGAGACTGGCCAAGTCTCGGCTTTTGGGCGAGACCGAGACCGAGACCGAGACTAGCAATTTTAAACTTAAACTTAATTTCTTCCAGTTTTCAAGGCTTAGGCTCAGTATTTGGGGCTTTAACACATAAACATACGGTTCCCGCACCTCGTCAGTTAATTTTTGTTACATTGATTTAAAAATTTCGCTAAAATTTGATGTTTTCAAAAAATTTCCGGTCTCGGTCCGAGACCGAGACTTTTGGGTGAGCGAGACCGAGACCGAGACCGAGACCGAGACTGGTCGTCTCGGCTTTTGGGCGAGACCGAGACCGAGACCGAGACTCCCAACCCTGAGACACTTTTGCTGGAAATGTCGACAGCTTTATGTGAATTACAATTTACAAGGCTGGAGCATTCATTTATAACCAGTAAAGATAGAGAATAACTTAAGTTGAGTCAACAAAAAGTATTTTTAAACTTTATAAAGCTGTATAATACTGTATCGAGCTGTATAGACGACGATTTATCAATTTGGGGCTACTTTTAAATATTTACCTACAGTTAAAATTGTAGGACCACTGCCACTGGATTCTTCTCATTGTGAACTTCATTTTGATATAAATAGTATTGATGTACTCCGAATATTAAGAAAGCTACGTGCGTTTAAATATTACTACTACCACGATTTAAGCTGTTTAAGCGCGTGATTTTACGCGGCTTAAAAAACAGTCAATTTGCACTGCATTTTAAGCCACCGGCTTAAACGGCTTAAACTATAACTATTTACGAAAAGGAGGTCGGCTTAAACGGCTTAATTTTAAGCCGCTACATTTTTAAGCCGATGTGCTTTTTATGAAAAGGATTCGGCTTAAAATTTAAGCCGATGGTTTTTTATGAAAAGGTTGGCTTAAACGGCTTAAATTTAAGCCGTTTAAGCCATTTAAGCCGTTTAAGCCGAGGTACCTTTTCGTAAATAAATGCAAGTTTAAGCTAAGCCCTTTTAAGCCGTTTAAGCCTCTTATTTATGAAAGCATTTTCACTATTAATAAAAGCGAATGCGGGCTTTCATTATACACGATTGTAGCTAATCTTCACTATTTATCTCCCAAGTTAAATTTGTCTTTATGACTATAGCAGACACAATAAATTACTGTTGCATTCTGATAACTTTAATGTGTATAATCACATATGATTATTTAAGTAACCCTGTTTTAAGGTGAGGTCATGTTCGCGGTCGCGGTCGGTCAGTCTGATATCATGATTCGCTACTGGTATTCGTTAAAGGGGGTCGGTTTGGGTCAAAATCGATAGTTACGGATTTCGCACATTTTCGCAAACAGTAGAAGTGCATATGTTCTCAAAAACAAGATAATACATTAGAGTTCGAAATCAAACTGTGGCAGAGATGCGACAGAACGGTAGCGAAATTTGGGTCAACTAATATGGAAAATTAATTCTGTGGGTTGGCTAATATTTTAATGCTAAAACGACTCCGGAATATCCATCCATTCGTTCACAGTACAGCTAACTGGCCTTCAAACTTTAACTTGCTCTAACTTTCAGATACTACATTTCAGACACATACTTCTATTAGAAAAGTTGTTCAGCGCATCATTAGATATCGAGTGGTACCAATTTGACTGTTTTTGGAAAATTCAAAAATTGATAAATTTGAAACATATGAGATCAAAGGAAGCAATAGGACAAAAAGTTCAACCTTGAAGCATTTGTCATTACCACAATAGTTGGCAGATATTGAAAGACTTGCGTGCCATACCTATTTGGTGGCTTTCGAATGGATAGAGTAAGAAATTATTAAAAAAACGTGAAAATTGTGGAAAATTACGATTACGATTACGATAATTCGCACATTCTCTGGCAAGTTTTTTGAGGGCACTACAAGTGGTAAAAATTTGCGACTACTGTCTTACAAATTCTGTATATGCGCAGAGTGCTACTATCTAAAAGCGATTTCTGTAGCTTTTGTCAATCGTGCAGGAGAGACCAAAATAGTTTGCTGGCCCTGCTTTTCATGGTACAAAAGCACCAATTTTTCCAAAATTTTGAAAAACCGCTAAAAAGCCTCTACTCAACAGAATTGTACCAGAAGGGTTACTTGCACTCTATGGTATGTCCTAAACATGTGTGCAATGTTGTATCGCTGTATCTTGTATACAGCAAAAAATTTTCTGCCACAAACTTTTTAACTTAACTTTTTTATTTTCCTATATTTAAAACATGTCAAGGTCACCTTTGAAGGGCTCTAGAACGATAGAAGTAATATTACGCAAAACGCTCTTATATTGTTTTGCGGACTCGTTGGGACTGGGAGTATAAAATATGCAAAAATGAGCAAAATCGGAGAAGGTCGAAAAATCGGCCAAAAAGCGACCCACCCCTAATTGCTGTTTAAGCCGAATCCAGACCTGCTTCACACACTTCATTCATTCGACAGGGCTTGCGTTGTTCCACGTGCCGATCTTAGTATTGGTCAAAGGTTATAGTCGGCAACACAAAATAATTACAGTCACCGCAGAAATATCGTATCAGTTTAATTTTCAAGTTTCTGTTTCACTCCGTATTGTACTGCCTTATTCACTTGTATAAGCTGAACTTTAAGATTAGTCAGCCTCTCCTAAACCACAAAATCAACAGAATCGCAGCTTATACCTAACCTTAAAATTCTCACGTCTAAAAGGAAAGACTTTTTCCAGTTTCAGTCCACGTTTCAGTATCTTTAGCTAACCTATTTTTCAGTTGCAAAGGCGACATAAATTTGCCAATATCAGTTCCTGCTCTCTTCCCAAATAAGCTTCAGTTTACATAGGTGTCGTTTTCACTAAAACTGAAACCTGTCTGCAGAAACTAGAAACAAGTTGCATTTTTTGCGTTTGAAGTTAAGTATATAGGGGCCAAATTATTTTAAATAGTCCTGTCGTTCTGGATGTGGAGTCCTCGGGTAGAAGAAGCGTTTGTCCGATATCTCCATCTCAATAATAATATCTTTAACAGTAATCATGAAGACAGCGAGGTAAATTGAACGGTTATCAGCAAATAAATAATACAAATAAAACAAATTGACGATTGACACCAGGGTTGGGCGAGACCGAGATTTCACCGAGACCGAGACCGAGACCAGGGTACCGAGACCGAGACCGAGACTGGCCAAGTCTCGGCTTTTGGGCGAGACCGAGACCGAGACCGAGACTAGCAATTTTAAACTTAAACTTAATTTCTTCCAGTTTTCAAGGCTTAGGCTCAGTATTTGGGGCTTTAACACATAAACATACGGTTCCCGCACCTCGTCAGTTAATTTTTGTTACATTGATTTAAAAATTTCGCTAAAATTTGATGTTTTCAAAAAATTTCCGGTCTCGGTCCGAGACCGAGACTTTTGGGTGAGCGAGACCGAGACCGAGACCGAGACCGAGACTGGTCGTCTCGGCTTTTGGGCGAGACCGAGACCGAGACCGAGACTCCCAACCCTGAGACACTTTTGCTGGAAATGTCGACAGCTTTATGTGAATTACAATTTACAAGGCTGGAGCATTCATTTATAACCAGTAAAGATAGAGAATAACTTAAGTTGAGTCAACAAAAAGTATTTTTAAACTTTATAAAGCTGTATAATACTGTATCGAGCTGTATAGACGACGATTTATCAATTTGGGGCTACTTTTAAATATTTACCTACAGTTAAAATTGTAGGACCACTGCCACTGGATTCTTCTCATTGTGAACTTCATTTTGATATAAATAGTATTGATGTACTCCGAATATTAAGAAAGCTACGTGCGTTTAAATATTACTACTACCACGATTTAAGCTGTTTAAGCGCGTGATTTTACGCGGCTTAAAAAACAGTCAATTTGCACTGCATTTTAAGCCACCGGCTTAAACGGCTTAAACTATAACTATTTACGAAAAGGAGGTCGGCTTAAACGGCTTAATTTTAAGCCGCTACATTTTTAAGCCGATGTGCTTTTTATGAAAAGGATTCGGCTTAAAATTTAAGCCGATGGTTTTTTATGAAAAGGTTGGCTTAAACGGCTTAAATTTAAGCCGTTTAAGCCATTTAAGCCGTTTAAGCCGAGGTACCTTTTCGTAAATAAATGCAAGTTTAAGCTAAGCCGTTTAAGCCCTTTTTGCGAAATGGCCCTGAGTGATCATAAAAACACAGTAACCTCACAAAAACCTTGCTTATAATTAAATTTTGGTGACATTTATCAGGAACAAAGCTGTTTAGTGATTAAAAGCCCAAGCACAACACATTAGCATCTAAGTAATGCATTTTAAGTATAACCCGAAGGAGCATATTTGGACATGCTGAACGCCAACACATTACTGTAATCTCCTTTATCCAAAGCCAGCCAGGTTAAGCTCAAAAGTGCCCAAGGGTATTCATTAGCAGATTTCTCCTGATGGTTTAGAAGTGAGAAGCAATAACTATAATATAATCCACACACCCCCTCAAGCAGTAGTATAGAAACAATAGAGAAAGGTATAGAAAGTATAGAATAATAGAAGAATGCAAATTGTTGAAAATTTACAGTAACAAAATTCACGCCACCCACTCCTGCAGATTTTCAACCAAAATTTCATCGAGCCAAACTTCGTCTCTTGCCAACTTGATATTTCAGACCTTTAAGCCTGCTCTGCTAAATATCAAGAGTTTATAATAGGACTCAATAGTTTACAATAGTTTATAATTTAATCCTATTATAAACTGTTGTAAATTGCTCATACATGTCGAATAAACCACGTGACAGTATGCTCAAAAGTGGACTTTCTGGGCGTAACCGTCATTAATTAAGCTTAATATCCTAATAGTGATACTGTCCCCAGACTCTAGCCCTCCGAGTGGGACAGTTCATCTTACTTCACCAGTGAAGGACAATCTGTCAGTCCCCCACAACCCGTCTCCAAACATTAATCATCAGGGTTATCAGAGCGAAATTCGTGAAGGCCGAATTTTAGACCCAAATAGTCCCCCCCCTAAAATATCTGAGTTTCCTCTACCAGAGCAAAGGAAGAAAGGACAGATAGAAATGGGTGTCTGCAATTAGAATAGTGGTAATTTAGTTTTAACAGTGTATCTTTATGAAAAGAGAGTTTAGACATGTTGCTGAGGAGCATTAGTCTATTGCCTGCATATGGTGTTTTTGGATGCTACTCGAGAAAACTGGGGTTTCTAAAGGTAACAAAGATGAAAGCATCCATTATGATGTGCTACAGACACAGTCATACAAGTTAGGTGCATTCATTCGCTGACCACTCTGCCAGACTGATACTAGTATTCGGCGGGCGTCGTCAGTGGCGTACCGACATACTAGTTGCAGCTTTAGGCTTTTAGAACCCCCGTATTGAAAATCAATTGAAATGCGTTTCTGCCCTGTGGTCCCATTCACACGTGCTACTTAGTATATATGCATGCAAACACAAAAAAAGGAAGAAAAAAGAGATACCATGTATTAGACGGGCCGAAGCCACATTAGACTGTAGGGTGTTATCCCTGGTATTAGACGTGGGCGAAGCCCAAATTAGACTGTAGCATTCGTATAGGTATTTGCGGTATTTAATTCTGAGATTAGACTGTAGGAAGTGATCCCATGTATTAGACGGGCCGAAGCCATATTAGACTGTAAGGTGTTACCTAAACCCTGGTATTAGACGTGGTTGGGTAAAGCCCACATTAGACTGTAGGAATTAGGATAGATATAGTTACTGATTTTTGACAATATCGACGTAGTCATTTGAATTCATGTTAAATCGTTTATTAATTATTTTGTTATTATTTTTTATGTTTGAAATACAAGATTTAATTAATTTATTTGAGTATCCTCTTTCTTTCAAGCTAAGTACTAGGTCGCTAGTATGTTTCTTAAAAAAAGGTTTTGTTGCTACATATGTCGGCTATCCTAGTTATTTGACTTTTTATCATATTGGTAAAGACAGATTTAGAGATATTTGTATGCGGAACTGGGAATTTAACTGTTTTAAATTGAAAGTCTAATCGCTTGTCATAAAGCTGAGTTTCAAAAGTACCGCTATCTTTATCTACTTGTATACTTAGGTCAAGAACGTTTGCGGCATATTCATTAGCATTTACTTTATTAAGTTCTAATTCCTTGGGGTACATTTTGTGTTTTTTGTGTATCGAGTTGGTTGCCGTCGTTCACTGTAGTTATGTCATCAATGTATCTGAAAATGTATATAAAAAACTTGTTAATAGCAGGGTTCTCGTTGTTTACTATGTAATTAAACTCTAGTTGGTGTAACGTAACATTTGCAATGGTAGGTGCTGCGTTTGTTCCCATTGGAATTCCTATTAATTGTTTAAAAGTTTTATCGCCAAGGGTGAAGTAAGTATTATCAATGAGAAATTTTGCCAAATCAATTACATCAAACTGATTATAGGTTGTGTATTTAGGGTCTCCATTTCCCCAATATACTATGTTATATCTTGAATGCATTTTATTAGTCATAGTGCTTTTAATAAATTCTTCTAAACATGTATTAATTGTATGATGTTCAAGTTTAGTGTATAATGTTGTAAAGTCATACGTATTTATAGTCCTTGCTTGCCTTAAATTGCTAAGATGTCGCAGAGTGTCGATTATAGACTTATTATTATCTATAATCCAATAAGGATTACATCCGTATTTATGCTTGTAGATATTGCAGATTTTTGACCTTTTCACACATAGTAACTTCAGTATTTTATCTAATAATATAGATAATTTACTTGTAGGCGCATTGCGGCTTGCGATAATAGTCCTAAACTTAGTTGGACTTTTGTGGAATTTTGGAATAATGTACATAAATGGAAGTTGGGCCTGATCCTTTTTAATGTTGAATTTAGTGTGTAATACTTGCATATTGCTGATAATTTCAGAGTTATTTAAATTATCTATTAATGTGTAGGTATTGTTGTTATTAACATTGTCGACCATACCTACCTCCTTGAGAAGAGTGTAAATGTAAAATTGTTTGCAAATAATAGCAAAATTCTGAGACGCTTTGTCCACCAAAGTGAATACGTATTTATTACTGTATTCTTTTATTTGTTCCTTAAATATACGTGTATTTAGTTTAAACTTAGTACTGTCCGCTAGTTTGTCAAGATTTTTTGTGAAATTATTATTAACCTCTAGTGCCGATTCCCTAAGTTTTTGTGTGTCCAGTTTATACTTGGACTTGGACAATTGCCACTATTAATCTGAATGTCGTCTAAATTGACTAAAAAGCTTTGAATGTCCATGCTTCAAATCAAATACGAAACTCAATCTTGCAATCAAACCTTGCAGTTACTGTAGTGTAAGACACTTGATCACTTATTAATTAAGAAAATGATCCAAGTATTTCAAATGCAAGCGCTTAGCTTTATGGGTTTCATAGCTAGACAGACAGTCAGTCATGTATAGGACTTCAGTAGGTACTAAAAGAGATCAGGAATGCTATCTAGATTAGCTTGCACTCATAGAATGCCTAACTGTATAATTAATAGAAGAAGAGTAAAGCCACTTGGTGGCTTCTCTTCATTAGCGAGTGTATGTTCGCCGACCAGAATAAGCGAAAGTTCCTCCGTTTTGTGTAGGAGTATCCAACTGCTAATCAGATTGCAGAAACCCTTTCCCCAGCGGGAGGGGGTGGAGCAAAGAATTGTCTAGTTTTAGCTTATTCTCGAAATTGGTTCCATTGGACAGTCGCCAAGCAACAGTGAAATTTCTTTAATATGAAGTTGTTTTGGTTTTCCTCCGCAAATGGCTACCTCTTTTGGAGACTACTCCCACACCAAATGGGAACCTCTTCCCTCTCTTCAAAGAAGGCTAACATCTCATCTCTCCACAACTTGAGGCGACGTGTTTGTCAATCCCCCACCTCTCCAAGCAGGGAAGATTTGCGTATTCTGGATCACCAAATCAAAACAAGAAGAGACGCTAGGTGGCTTACTGTTCTTCTTAGGGCCTTTTCGAGAATTAAACGAGTAGAATTAAACGAGTTAAAATTAACTAATTAACCCCCGTTCGCGCACTCAGCGAATTAATTTTAACCCTTTTTTAACTATCGCTGGGTTAAAAACGAGCAGAGTTAAACGAGTTAAAATAGGGCGAATTATAATTAACTCCTTCAGTGCACGAATAGAGGTTTAAAGAGATATATAAGTTTAACTCGTTTAACGTTTAAGTAATTCTGTCCATTCGTCTCCTTTCTCTTTTGCAGCGCGCGTTCAAATCGGAAGTACAGCAAACTATGCTTATGCCTTCTCTTAAATCAAGTTCAATGGTTTAAGATTGCTTTTTAAGTACTAAATATATACTTAATTATTAATTACTGTAATGTTTATTTTACATGCTACTAGTTAGAAACTTGGTTGTTTTATTCCTTATTTGATTTTTGTAGTAGAGATTAAACAGTGTAAGGGTCAAGCATCTATGCACAATTGGAATTTCTAATTTGTCTTTTATCGCATACTACTCAGGTAACAGTAATCCTCCTTTTTGTACTGAAAATCTTCGTTAACTTTAGACCACAAGCGAACCAGATCCAAAATGTCGGAGTCCAGCTCCAGCTTCTATGGCACTGTAACTCCATGATAGATTTAGCAAACAAAGGAAAACGAAAATGGACGTAACTGAAACCAAAATTGAAAGATACAATCATCAAGACTAGTATCATATCTAACAGGATCATAACACGTAGTAAGCACTAACCAATCAGGAATTACCTCTTTGGGCCTATTTCTTTAAAGATTAAAATGGTCGGATTAAACGGATTAAAGATCAGCCAGATTAAAATTTTAATTGATATTTCTTTAATGCTGGATTAAACGGATAAAAATTAACTCGTTTAATACGACCATTTTTAATCCGCGGATTAAACGAGTTGGTTTTAATACAGCTAATCCGCCATTAAAGAAACAGGGATTAAAAATTGTAATCCGGGATTAAAAGCTAGTTGAAAATGAAGGAGATGGATTAAACGGATTAAAATTAATCTTTAAAGAAACAGCGAATAAGCAGGTCGGATTAAAATTACCTCTTCCATTTGTTTAATCAGAAGTGCGAATAAAGAAACAGGATTAGATTAAAATTTTAATCCTAGGTGCATTAAAGAAATGGATTAAATTTAATCCGTTTAACTCGCTGGATTAAATTTTTTAAAGAAATAGGGCCTTTGAAGTAGCGCTAGCCAATCAAGCTGAGAATTGATATGAAACAGCCAATCAAAGCAAACCAAATTAAAAGCCATAAAAAGGAGCAACTTTGAGCATTTTATTGTGTTTTTCACAGGATCAATTTCGCAACTTCTCTGAACACCTTAACAAAATTATTTTTTAAAAACTATTTATGTTGCAAATATTATGTAAGTAATTGTCAGTAAATCGTTCTCAACTGGAAACATAAACATTTTGAAAAGCAAACTCTTTAATATTTTCTGTAACTGGGAAAACAAAGATTTTGTAAAAATACTCTTGTATTGGCAAATTAAATAAGTCAAAATATTAAATAGAACAGCTCTTATGGTTTAGTCGATCTATTTAGTAACCTTAGGCGCCTACCACCATCTTAACTCGTTTAACCGAAAGGGGGTTGACTTAAAATTAACGCCTATTTCTTTAAAGATTAAACGGATTAGGTTTAAATTAATGTAGGGGCAAGGAAAATCTGACTGCTGGTTTTGAAATAATTTCGAGATAGTCTGGAGTGACCTGAATAGATACTAAGCGAGTTCGATTTTGATATTTTGATATGGTTCTACAGTTGATATGCTTTTACAGTCCGATTTCGGGTGTGTTTTGTTTTTGACAAGCTTCTTAGGTGTTGAGTTGAACATAGCTACCTAGATTTCGAATTCATGGAAAACCTATGGTTCTACAGTTGATATGCTTTTACAGTCCGATTTTGGGTGTGTTTTGTTTTTGACAAGCTTCTTAGGTGTTGAGTTGAACATAGCTACCTAGATTTCGAATTCATGGAAAACCTATGGTTCTACAGTTGATATGCTTTTACAGTCCGATTTTGGGTGTGTTTTGTTTTTGACAAGCTTCTTAGGTGTTGAGTTGAACATAGCTACCTAGATTTCGAATTCATGGAAAACCTATGGTTCTACAGTTGATATGCTTTTACAGTCCGATTTTGGGTGTGTTTTGTTTTTGACAAGCTTCTTAGGTGTTGAGTTGAACATAGCTACCTAGATTTCGAATTCATGGAAAATCAAAGTCTTTTGTCAATCGTACTATGTACGAATCTTTTGTGTGAATCTGGATCTTTGTTTGTGAAGTGAATGAATCTTCATTGGTATGACGTTTTTATCTGTATCTGAATGAATAGGTCTGTGAGTGACGTTATCAGGGTTTCCACCTAAGTGCTCTTGGAAAGGGTTAATAGGCCAAATTCGTCATAGGGGAGCCCCAAGAAAAGCCCTAAAGTAATCAAAGTTTGACCCCAAAAGTTGAGTAACTTCTGTCGGCGTCAAGCAGGGTCGGTTCTCTGATAAAAACAAAGCGAACCGGCGACAGCAGGAATACTGTAGGGATCGGTGATCGGACAGCTGAAAGGAACAGCAGCGCCCTCTAATCAGGGTTGGGATGAAGTTCAGTGCAAGGCAGGACTGAACTTCAGTCTCGAGGTTGGCAGCTCAGACAACGGTTGTGTGCTCATTTTACGCTCGATTGTATTTAGTTCTAAACGGCGGATACGCCCGTTGGAAGGCCCGGACTTGGCCAATTTCGGATTTCTGGTCGCGAAGACCTTCAGTTCTCCAAGTGAGACTGATTTACTGAGGATTGTCTTGTTGCACTGCCAACCCGTTGCTCTATTTGCTGTGATTTTACTCTGACCTACCTTTGCTGTCCAATTACCAGATCCTGGGTTCCTGTTCTCCACACGGTTCTCCTGCTCCAGACGACATTTGGATCTATCCAGAAGGTAACTTGACGAGGTGCAAGCACTGTGAGTTTGACTCGAGTTAAGCAATCGAAAGTTTTCAAAGAAATTCAAAGTCTAGCAGCTAGAGCTCTCCCATCTTCCAAATCCAAATTCAGGATATTAAGTTTTTGTAGTGTTGTATTTGTTCTGCTTTGGAATGATGCTACCTAGATTATTGTATGCGGTTGAGTGTTGTTAAAATAATAACTTTACATCGTTTGATTACCATTTGATGTTTAGGGTTAGTTTGAAAGAGTTAGTTACGTATATATGTCATATAATTGCTAAACTGATTAAAACCTTGTAAAACATGACCGTCCATTTCTGAATAGGAATCTAGTTAGGACGGAGACTGAACAGTGTTTGATCCTCAGTGTTATACAAAAAACCCCTGGTGTTGTGTGTAATTGTGATATTGTGCAATCTGGAGGCATCAAGAGTTAAACTAGTGCTCCAACTTTCAATAAGTCCGGACTAGTAGACCCCCATTTTATTACATTAATCCGAATTAAAGAAACAGCACCTCGGATTAAACGGATTAAAATTTAATCCAGCGAGTTAAACGAGTTGAACGGATTAAATATAATCCTGTTTCTTTAATGCACCTAGGATTAAAATTTTAATCTAATCCTGTTTCTTTATCCTCACTTCGGATTAAAAAATGAGAGGGTTAATCCGACCTGCTTAATCGCAGTTCCTTTAAAGATTAATTTTAATCCGTTTATTCCGTCTCCTGCATTTTAAACTAGTTTTTAATCCTCGTGCAACTACGCGGATTAAACGGATTAAAAGTTGGCGGATTAAAATTTTTAATCGCTGTTTCTTTAATGACGGATTAAACGGATTAAAATTAACTCTTTTAATTCGAGGATTAAAAACGGTCGGATTGATTCGATGATTAAAAATGGTCAGATTAAACGAGTTAATTTTAATTTGTTTAATCCGTTTAATCCTGCACTAAAGAGACAGCCGTTAACATTCTAATCCGGCTGATTTTGAATCCGTTTAATGCGACCATTTTAACCTTTAAAGAAATAGGCCCCATGGGTTTAAGCCCCTTTGTGTGCGCGAATGCAGGTAGGGTTTCGCGCGAATACCGAGTAAGCTCGCGCGAACAACTCGTTTAACCCAGCTAGCGCCTGAAAAGGCCCTTAGTTTACAGTAAAATCACACACTCTTGCATATCATACACTTAATCTTAGGTCTGAGTTGAACCAACTTAGACAATACGTATGAGTATGACAGCTGGCATATGCATACTAGTTGTTATACATTCACGGGGACAAAAACTCATGCAGTGCGTTTACTGCCTTTTCTCCACTTATAACTAATAACTCAAAGACAATAGAAGACTCAAGAGGGTAGTTTAAAAGCAATGAACTCAACAACAACTGTCCCCGTATACTAAATAGACCTCAGGAAAATAACAGTTTAGACACTTAATTATTTAACAATACAATACAATGTATAACAATGTAATTATTTCTTTCAATTCTCTCATTATATATTGTCAAGAGTACATAATCAGATAAGAGAGTGACAGCTGGCAGGCAAGCTCTTGTTATCATTCGCAGGTACATGCTCTGTTCGCTAACGGAGACCCCCCCTCCACAATCCACAAACTTGTATGCTCACTGCAAAGCAATTCGCACGCTATCATAGCGTTCTAAAGCGCGATGCAGACACAAACTGGACGCACGCAGACATTGTGTTTTCGAGTTTTAACACGTAGAGATACGGCGAGTGAACGCACAGAAACGTGTACCTGGTGGGTACTGATTTGTGGATTGGAGTCGCTAGGTACACGTTTGTTAGGGTTCAGCCGTTAGCGTGCAGAGCATGTACATGCAGCTGATAACAGAGAACCTGCCAGCTGTCAAACTCTTATATATTACGTACTCTTGATATTATACAAACATTTAAAATAATAGTTTAAAATTTTAATTTTAAAGTTAATTGTAAGCTTTAATTGAATGACTAAAATTAAAGATTAAACTAAAATGATTTGACCTATTTGACTAATACAAACAATGCCTTTTGAAACATGACAGCTATTTAAGGTTAAGCACATGTAAGCTTCAGATTAGTTATTCAATTTTTTCGGCCACCTCAACCCAGTTGGTGTTCCGGTTAGGGGTAGTGTCAGCTCAGTTTACAACTTTAACTGGGGAGGGGAAGCTGACACGGAATAACTGCAATTGCTACTATGCGAGGTTTTCTCCAAGACTGTCAGTACGTCCAATACTTTCACTGTAATGAAAGTATTGTGGCAGTGCTCACCGGAACGGCGGCCGCCACTTGCATATGCTCGGTAAATTGCCGGAAGGCGGAATTCAAGGTTTTCCCTGAATTGCTATATACGGCACCTGCTGACGCCGGCTGTCTGAGTAGATCTATCGTTCCATTAAGCATCCTAAGGATCCCAAATTTCGTGTTTGTGGTCAAATTCTGCATAGGTGACTCATCCAGCTATGCTAGGCCTGCCCTGTGTAGGTGCGTTTGTTAGTTAAATAGAACTGGATAGTGATCATACGAGTGTTGTGGTAAGTATTGTTTTATTACTTCCTTCAGCATCTGTCCTTACTACCTAACTATCTGACTACTCAATCATTTCCTAATCTAGAGCTCGTACAATACAAAACTGACAAATACATTAAACCGGACAAGAGTACATAATGATAAGAGTATGAAACTAAGCCTAGTCTCTGTTATCAGAGCAAAAACTATGCTCTGCTCGCAAACAGCTGACCCCCCCACAAACTGGACCCACCACTTCAAAGAAATTTAAGCGCTACGCTTGCATGCTAAAGCTCGAAAACATAACTACTCAGTTGGTTCAATGTGCGTCTGTTGCGAGCTTTAGAACACAAACGTAGCGTGCAAATTTCTTTGAAGTGATGGTGTAAGGGAAGCAGGTTTAGGAAAGACTGACAAGCATGATATGGGAGTTCAGCTGATGGCCCTATGGTTGTAGTGGTTTATCACGTCTGTCCCGGGATTAGAAGAGCCGTGGTTCGAACCCCGGTTGGGCCAATACTTTACTGTCAATCCTGAATAAAAAGCTGAACCTCCGTCTTCCCTTCTGTCGCCCCCCGTTCGGGCATGTCCTTGATTTTCTCTTGGTTCACCAGCCCCGGTAGAAACACTACAATGGGTACATTTTGTGCAAAACTTCCACCAGGAAAATTCACACCGGTGTAATTTTTCCGGGGGGAAAATCCACACCTGTGTAGTTTTTCCGTGGGAATTTTTACAACGGGGAAAACTGCACCGCGACATTATGCACTCTTGGTTGAACGCATTGACTGTTCTTATAAGCCCGGTTCATGCTCGTTGTCCATTAGTGATTTGTGCTTTAGGCAGTGCTTTGTGCTTTTGGTCCTTGTCCTCCGTCCTTTAGTGCTTTGTCCTTTAGAGACGGGTGCTTTGTGCTTTGTCAGTGTTCTTTGTGCTTTTGTGCTTTAGCACAAAGCACTAGATAGTTCATGCTCATGCCAAAGCACAAAGGACGATATGCATATACTATCACGTGTCAAGTCAATTTATTCACTTGTATTATACGTAAAATAGGTATTTTATTCAGCAGAAAAGCTAAAGCATTCTAATTATGTTTAATAATAAAATAATTAATATACAGTTTAAGTAGTATAGAAATGGGGGTTCTGACGCAGTGGCGCAAGTGGCGCTGGTGGCGCTTCATATGAAAGTAACTTCATTTGTCAACTGCTTTGATGGTGAGTCCTACCACCCTTATTCTACTACTTAACACTTTGTGGCGCTTGAGGAGTCATCAGATCAAAAAACTTAGAAATAATGTTAAAATGTGATAAAGTTAAATTAATTAAAGTATTAATAACTGAATAAAACACATAAACTTACCACCGAAACGTTGTAGGTACATCTTTGTTGAAAAGAAAACATTTAATGACTGAGAAAATGCA
>JASAND010011639.1:0-18677 GCA_030248195.1 Trissonchulus latispiculum
TGCCTTTGAGCTTGTACAAGCATTTATGTAGATACACATTCACTTTGGGGAGAATCTTAAGTTCCGAAAAGTTGTTTTTCGCCCCCACTCGCCCCCAAATCTCGAGATTGGAAGGGGTTAAAGGGGTGAGTGATACCTCGTTTTGAAGGTCTTGACTTAGAGGTTTGCATATCTCCTGGGCGACCCGTACGACTCAGAGTGAAAGTACTCGATAAGGTGATGCTGCAAATGTTAAAACTGAAAGTTGTCCAACTGGGCTCGTATGGGTATCTTTCGAAAGCACTGGTTGAGTACATAAAAAGTTGTATTCGGGCCAAAGCACAAAAATGTACAGAAAGTGAGTTACGGAGCCTCAGATTGTTAAAAATGGCCAGAACCGGCCAAAATCGGTCAAAATTGAAAGTTGTCGGATCGGGTCGATACAGGCGTCATTCGAAAGCTATTGTTGGGTACATAAAAAGTTGTAATAGGACCAAAGCACGAAAATGTGTAGAATATGAGTTACGGAGCCTCAAATGGGTCAAAAATGGACAAAACCGGCCAAAATGGGTCAAAATTGATGTAAAGTGCTCTAACTTTTGACTGGGTCGGCCGATTTAGCTGAAATTTTGCATGTGAGTTGGGGGTAGGGTGAAGTGTTTCCGGACACCTGGGGGGCTCACCCCGATGCGACATGCGAAAGTACTCGATACGGTGATACTGCAAAATGGTCTAAATTGAAAGTAACGGAAACCGTTCAATATGAGTATCACTCGAAAGCTCTCGTTGCGTAGATAAAAAGTTGCAATAGGACCAAAGCACCAAAATGTAGGGAAAATGAGTTACGGTGCGTCAAAGGGGACAAAAATGGCCAAAACCGGCCAAAATGGGTCAAAATCAAAAGTTGTGGAAAACCCACAATATGCGTATCATTCGAAAGTTCGCGTTGAGTATATATAAAGTTGTCATAGGGACAAGGAGAATTATCGTAGGATAATTGACTTATCTCGTCTGTAAGAGGAAAAATGCAGCGGCAACCCATTCATACAAATAAGCTTGTGTATTATTATTATTTCTTTATTTATTATTTCTTGCCGAATGTGTCCACTCCTAGATCTCGAGATTGGAAAGAGGTAGAGAGGTGGTTGATACCTCATTTTGAAGGGCTTGACTTGGACGTTTGCATATCTCCTGGGCGACCCGGTACGACTCAGGGTAAAAGTACTCGATCCGGTGACGCTGCAAATGGAAAAAATTGTAATTGTCCAATTGGGCTCGTATGGATATTTCTCGAAAGCTCTCGTTACGTAGATAAAAAGTTGTAATATGGCCAAAGCACCAAAATGAACAGAAAATGAGTTACGGAGCCTCGAAGGGTCAAAAATGGCCAAAATCAGCCAAAATTGGTCAAAATTGAAAGTTCTCGTATCAAACTAGTATCGGTCTCATTCGAAAGCTCTCGAGGAGTAATGAAAAAGTTGTAATTGGGTCACGGCTGAAAATGCACTCATGTTGAGTTATGAGGCGAGAAACGGTCAAGAATGGCCAAAACGGGCAAAATGAGTGAAAATTGAAAGTTCTCTGATCGGGCTCATGTTGGTGTCATTCGAAAGCTCTCGTTACGTAGATGTAGTATGTTGTTGTATGAAAGTTGTAGTATGGCCAAAGCACCAAAATAAACAGAAAATTAGTTACGGAGCCTCGAAGGGGTCAAAAATGGCCAAAACCGGCCAAAATGGGTCAAAATTAAAAGTAACGGAAACCGCTCAATATGAGTATCATTCGAAAGCTCGCGTTGCGTAATAAAACGTTGTAATAGGGCCAAAGCAATGTACAGAAAATGAGTTACTGGGCCTCAAAGGGGTCAAAAATGGCCAAAACCGGCCAAAATGGGTCAAAATTGATGTCAAGTTCTCTAACTTTTGACTGGGTTGGCCGATTTAGCTGAAATTTTGCGTGTGAGTTTAGGGTAGGGTGTAGTGCTCCCGAACACCTGGGGGCTCGGCTCACCCTGATGCGACATGCGAAAGTACTCGATACGGTGATGCTGCAAATGGTCAAAATGGGTTAGAATTAAATGTTGTGGAAAAAACTACAATATGGGTATCATTCGAAAGCTCTCTTCGAGTATATAAAAAGTTATCATAGGGAGTAATATCGTAGGATAATTCACTAATCTCGTTTATAAGAGGAAAAATGCAGCGACAACCTATTCATGCCAATTTGCTTGTGTGAGAGCTAGCTAATTCAGTGGAAATTTTGTCTTGTAAATGTTAGGCTAAACCTTTTGCTGCGTATATGTTATGTCTAACTTCAACGTTTAAATTACTTGCTGTTCGCCTAGACGCCTTTATATTTCGCAGAATTATGAGCAATTTCATTTTTGAATAAGTTATTTTTGGTGTGCTGTTGATTGGGTTTGAGTTGGGAAAAGCTGTAAAAGCTACAGCTATTCGCTTATTTCAGTTTAAAGAAAAGAAAGAAAGAAAGAAAGAAATAAAAGAAAGAAAGAAAAGAAAAAGAAAGAAATGAAAGAAAAAGAAAGAAATTTTGTCTTCTGAATAATTTTAAACTTTGTCATCAATTAAACAGCTGTCACTTCCAGTTACATCAACCTTTGACTTAACACACACCCAGCTTAGGTTACTTCTTTGATAACACCCTTATTTTGTCAAGTTAGCAACAACTTAAGGCTCATATTTTTAACGCATCAAACAGGCCGAGGCATAGACTTGACCTTTGAGTGTAACTTTATCCCTTTGTCTGTCAATCATTTTTAATGGACAAGCAAGAAAGTGGAAGAAATAGGAAGAAAGAAAGAAATGAAATGAAAGAAAGAAAATAAAAGAAAAAGAAAGAAATAAAAGAAAGAAAGAAAGAAAATTTATACTGAAATATGCGAATAGCTGTAGCTAGCTTGGCCGATTGGCCAAGCTAATTCTATGTATGTTGAGATTTTTATATCTTGTACTGGGCTGAATCATGTTGTCAAAAAAACGGCTGCAAGCTAAACTCTCGCTTGCCCTGGAGTTTTCAGTTGTCGAGTTGGTTTGGTTGAGGCTGGTAGGCTTTAGTTTTCTCTCTCTTCTCGGAGTAATTTGGTAGCGTATTTGTCTGTTTTGCCCTGATTCACAGTATTTATGTTGTCGTAGGAACACCACGGGTGTTACATTCTTTGTTGATAATACATTTGACTATTGGTACATAGCTTTAAAGTTCGTAATTAGTTACATTCATGTACGACATTATGATAGCACGTAACGAAGTAGTAATTTCACAAATGGCGCTGCGAGTAGGGTAGGGGAAGGTTCTACTCCTACCCTGCCTGCGCTCGCAGCATAGGCCATCATTAATTTTTCCACTTTTGTTTTTTTGTATTTTTTCCGTTTTCTGCCACCGATTTGGCAGCTGTTTTTGTGTTTTGATTTGCCGCGGATTCGGAATAAGACTTTCTGCCACGGACTTGGCAGACACTAATTTCGACCTTCGGATTTTAGGTCTCGTTTTGCAGCCAGATTGGCTAGTTTGGGTTTTGTCTGCCACGGATTTTGGCAGTAGGGTTCACTTTTACAGCCAGATAATTGGCTTCGATTTTTATTGTGAGTTTGTTGTTGGGTGTAGTTGCTGGTTTGTATATTGTGCATGTTCAAGGCTTGAGCCTGACCAGCAACTACTAAATTTTATCACGTGATAGCAACTGGGTGTAGTTGTTGGTTTGTTGTTGTCGTTGAAGTAATTTTGATAATTTTGTTTTTGTGTGATTGTGCTTGGTGAAGCAAGACGTTTTAGTGTATGTCCACTCCTGCTTCTGGACCAAGTGAACGACAACAGAGAGCCGACCGAAGAAATTCACAGCGAGAAATGGAGGACCTGGTAACTCAACAGCAGAATGCCATAAGACAGCTGCAGCAGCGCGTGGAAGTGCTTCAGAACTCGACTCATCAGAGGCTGGAAAGCCTTCAGACTTCCTCATCGAGGCATTCACCCATTGTTTTGGAACCGTTCGCTGGCAAGTTGGGCGAGGACTTCTCAGAATTCATTGTGATGTTTGAACTTTTGGCCCAAGCCAACTCCTGGAATGAAGACAAGATGGCCAAGACTCTACCTGCTTACTTGCGACAAGGCGCCTTGGAGGCGTACCAGGGCCTGAGCCCTGAGGAAAAGCGCCGCTATCCTGCACTAAAAAATAAGTTGACTCAGATTCTACAAACGGCAGAGTTAGCCAAATTCAGCAGCGCGGAACTGCATCGACGGAAGCAATTAACTGGACAAACCGTTTCGAATTTTGCCTCAGCCATTCAGAAACTGGTGAGGAGTGCCTATCCTAGCAAAGGATTGGAGGCAACAGAAACGGCTGATGAAAGAGTTTTTCGTCAGTAATCTGGTAAGTTATATTCAGCAATTGGTCCTGATTTCGGACCCGGAAACTTTTGAAAAAGCTTTTGAGCTTGCAAAGCGCCATGAGGCGAACTTATTGCTCACTGGACAGCAGACGCTTTCTCAAGTGAAAGGATTTGACGCACGTCAGCACACTTCTTACCTGAATAAAGAAGGGAACAGCAGCCCCTACAGGAAAGTGGAAATTCCTGGATTTGGATCAAAGCCTGACTAGACGGAACTGGTTAACATGGTTCAGGATCTGTCTAATGAACTCACACAACTCAAGACTCAGATGGCACCACACAAAGTCTCTGGTGCAGGTAAGTTGATAGCACAACCTATCAATATGAGCACGCCTCAAGGGAATGATCCCACGGATACAAAACAAATTCTTAGTCTGATTAAGAATTTGACGCGTGAAGTGGAGTCTCTGAAGAATGCCAACAGAGGAGCTAGTAGAGGCTCGAACTGGAATCAGCGGCCCAGAGACCAGCCTAATTCTGGCTCCAGAAAAGGACCTAGTGACCGAGACCGATGGACTTCGGATGGTAGACCCATATGCGACAACTGTAAACGCTCTGGTCATATCCGCTCCAGATGCAAGGCAAGGACAACTCGAGAACAAGGAAACAGAAACACGGCTAGTTCCAGTTTTCGGCCAAACCAAGTGAATGATCGCTCGCGCCCGCCGATAACTCGAACTAATGCTGTCTTGGAGGACGATTATTTTTACCAGCCTGAGCATGAAACAACTGTCTGGAAATACCAAGAACCCTCTGGTTTCCAAGGCTCATCCGCTTCATTCGGGCAGAAAGATGAAGTAAGTAATTTCCAGTATTGTAATATGCTAACTTCTGATTCTAGTTTCAGATTTCCTGATAATTTAATTAATATGTCAGAACTTAATTGCCCGGGTTCTGGTGGTAATGCTGGTGCTGCCAGTGCCAAGGCACCAGAACTGGCGTTCTGCTTCATCTTGTGGAAGCAGAAAAACCTTCGTCACCGAAGCTGAGGAATGAGCCGTGGAAGCATCTACTTGTTTGGAGGAAAGTACAACGAGTTGTCAAATCTCTACAAAGCTCCCCTGAGGGAATACGAGATTGTTTATTGTTGCTCTATGCAACTCTATGCCAAACGGAAAGCGGAATTCTACCGGGGATGGAAATGATCTGCCTGTATTCTGCGTGAGCATAATTCGCTGAAGATTGCCAAGCTAGCCGATACATGTCCATCTGATGGCTTTGATTGGCAGTGGAAGACGGACGTTGCTGCGTGGTATGCCTTGTGGGATGCTAACTACTTAAAGTTCTCCCAAAACGAGCATCTGCTGGACACGTTATTGGCAACAGAAGGAAAACTGCTTGTGGACTGCAACCCAAGCGACCAATTTTGGGGAATTGGTCTCCGTACAATGGATGCCCGTTACCGGGTGAAAGAGCTATGGCAAGGACAAAATCATTTTGGCGATCTCCTTGCACAGTTTCGTAACTGGTTCCTGGTGAAGAAAGAACTGCCAACTGAATGTGTTTACTCGGAAGACGAGACCACGGAGAGACGAAAGGAAGACCGACGCCGTCGGCTTGCCAACCTTCAGGACTCTGTGTCTGACGATTTCCAGTTTTCGGCGCATTCAGACTTAGATGAGCTTAATGCAGACTTCATCTCAGATACAGAGCCGGAACCCGATTTGCCAGCAGAGAAGAAGTTTGAAAATAAAACTACCGTTTTGATTGACGAGGAAATCACCAAACTGCTTGATACAGAGGTTGGAAAGGAACTCCTTCACCACTTCGGAGTTGTCTCCTACGAGATCAGTCAACCTCGAGAAGGCGTGCATGTAGTTGTGATGTACGGATCAAGCGCGAGGTCATTGGAACTATGCGAAGTAATCCTTATTGAAATTCGAATGCAAGCAGAACGCGACGCCAGAACACCGCCGCCTCCAGCTTCATAACCAGCAGAAGAAGAAGCTTCTGCTAACGGTGACCAAACGGTTGGGGAGGATGATCCTACTCCCCCTGCTCCTACTGCTTCTGTGCCTCCTCTCCCTGAGGAAGGAGCCGCAGCTGCAAATGAGGAACTAGCGCAGCCTGCTCTCTCAGTAGCCGAATCGGCACCGCCTGTACCAGGAGGTTTTCATCGAGGGTCTAGAGGTGGACGCGGAAGAGGAAGAGTTCCGTGGTATCGACGGAGACGAGTCCAATTCATGCTGCCTGGATATGGGATGCCGTACATGTTCTTCCTATGTGTCCTTAGAATTTTGCCTATCGTGTTCGCTTCACAACCAATGCTGTGCAATATGAAGGAGAAAAGCTTGTTGTACGGCCTGCCAAATGACACTCTGTGCAGGGTCCCAAACCAGACTAGACTAGGCTACCCTGAGGAGCTTCAGTCTTGATCTACCGGCGTAACCATATTCAGTATAAGACCCATGCTTGGCGATGCAAGATTTCAAGATGCAAAGTTTTCACCTACTTCTTCAATGACGAACATCTCAAAGAAGAAGAGAAGCATGACCAGATCGTTTCACAGCAGGAATGCTTGTCCATGAGACAGTTCCGAAGATGTAGTTATGGACCATTGTCTCAAATTGCTGGACTTTGGCAGACTGATAATAGGCTCAACTGGAAGTATCCTGGAGGTGGTATCTACTGTTGTCAATGGAAAGGTTTCACCGAGTCAAACTGCTTCCTTGCGGATGCCCTGGTCTACAAGCGTCACAAATATTCCGTGATGGAATCCAATGTTGGTGACGTGTCCCATTGTGACTACAACCAAGGTCAATGCGCATTGTCCGATGGATCATACTTGATGTGGGACATTGATAGGAGGGAACATTGCCACCTATTGCCTTGGCAGAAATATGATGGGAAATCAATGTGATCATCATGGTTGTTAGCTGACGGTAACTTGGCATTCACGCACACAGAAGGTAAGTATGATAAGGACTGTGATAATAATTTAGTTTTATTATCTGATCAAGGTATGGCTTTCAGGTATCTTGATCGGACTAGACCTGAGTCTAGAACGAAACGAGATTCTAGTTTTAATGGTGGTATTGTCTCATCAGATCTTTTGGCAGTATCAATGCAAGCCTTGGAAAGTAAGTTGACGTCAGCTATTCAGTTCTCCTATTCGCACACTGTATCCGCAGTGTGTCAACAGATGAAGACTCTGAACAGCATTCTGAAGGCTGATCTCATGGCAAACCATGACAGCTTTTGTTGGATACGCCATATTTAATTGCCAAATCGGGCGGCAATGCCATCGAAGTGTGGCGATCGATTCTCGAGACTACAAACTTAAGCCGATCACAGGTAAGTGTTTCGAGAAGATACCCATAGGATTCAAAGCTGGTGGCAAGGAACATGATGGATTTCCCCAACCTCCAATGTTGTCTCTCGCAGTAGTCCGCTGACGGACTGCCTGTGGGACGGATGCCTGTGAAGCTTAATGGAGCTCTGTATCTCTACGACTCTGGTACTGGTGATCTCGTTGCTGTCAAGGATACCATCACACTCAGTTTGTTCAACACTTCTGGTTTTCGTTGGGCACAGAAACCTACCATCTTCCACCAGACTGTAATGTACAATTGGTCGGATGTTAGTGGTTCTGTGTCGTTGAACGACTTAATCAGTGGACTTCAGTTCGACCATAAGGTCCTGGAAGCTCTTGGCACCACTGGTGACTCTGATCCTCACCATGCTGCTGCTATCATAGCTGGTAACATCATACATGAAGGATACTTTTCCTTCCTTACTGGACTACGAGTCAGTGCCTGGCAAGTTTGGGTATTCTACGTGTGCCTCTACGTTACCACTTCGGCACTTCTCAAGTGTTGCCTGCCAGAGAGCCTGAGCTCTGTTAGCCTACCAGGACTTGTGCGGAAGGTGCGGAAGTTTTTCCTGAGAAGACGGGTACCACAGCATTATCCTGAGTTGACAATTGTATCAGTGCCCAACTTGCAGTTGAATGAACAATGGCGTAATCCTCAGCTGGCGTTACCACCTATCGAACTTGCTCCAATTCCACCAGAAACTTATGAAGAACCTGACTCATTTTGGGTTTGCGAACCCTCGTTCAATGTCGAAGGTAAGACGTCTCGTTTCTTGGAACCTGATATTGGCATCAACAATGAAATGGTGCCCGCACTAATTGACACTGGATCTAGTGCGGCGTTGTTACGTGAAGAAATTGCTGACCTTGCCCAACTGCGGATACATGTATCGCAAACTCCCAGGTACGTAATGGCTATGGGTGGTCATAGCATACAAATCGTTGGATACGCTGATGTGACCTTTTCCTTCGGAAATAAGAGGATCAACTACGTCGCTACTGTGGTGCCTGTATGTCCTTATCCTTGTGTCGTTGGAATTGATTTAATGCGCGCAGCTGGAGTCAGCATTTCTATACCCAAGAATTCACTTCTGTTCAATGATGAACAGCTGGCAGTTCCTTTCAAATAAAAAGGAAAGGTACCCGGATGCTCCACCGTACACGCCATGGAGACGATCACTGTACCTCCAAGGACAGAAATAATAGTCCCCAGCGAAGTGAAACAACCTGCCGATTGCCAGTTCCTTGTTTTCGAACCAAAAATAGAAATAACGAAAACGGGACTGTGGCCAGCAAGGTCCTTGCTGCGAACTCGTAAAAGTGTCCCCGTCTTGGTCATGAACCCAACGCTTCAACAAGTTACGGTCTATGCTCAACAGGTTCTTGGAACTGTGGAACAAATGACACCGGCCCAGGCTCATTACGCGGATCAGCAATTGCAGCTAAAAGACGACCGCAGCGCAGGACCCATTCCACGAGGATTACCGGCAGGTATTACGATGGACTGTTCAGCACTTACCCCAGAACAAAAGGATAGATTAGCAGATTTACTGCGGCAAAACACTGATGTTTTTGCCAGCAGCGACTTGGATCTGGGACGTTGCGAGACCGTCCAGCATAGAATTAATACTGGACATCATCCTCCAATTCGCCAGAGACCGTACCGAACGCCGGAAGCTCAGAAAACTGGTAGAAAGTCATATTCAGGAAATGCTGGAAAAAGGTATCATTGAACCATCCTGCAGCCCTTGGGCAAGTCCGATTGTGATAGTGAAGAAGAAAGATGGCTCAGACCGATTCTGTGTTGATTTTCGACGTCTAAACGCCATCACCAAAAAGGATCAGTATCTGCTACCACACATCGACGAGATGCTCGATTGCCTATGTAGATCCACATATTTCATCACTTTGGATTTGGCATTTGGCTATTGGCAAAGTGGCATGCATCCTCGTGACAAGGAGAAGACTGCATTCACCACTTCTACGTCAGGTTTGTAACCAGTTCAATGTGTTGCTGTTTGGGCTCTGCAATGCCCTGGCTACGTTTCAGCGACTCATAGAGTTTTCCCTTGCGGGAATTACTTGGAAGAAGTGCCTTGTGTACATCGACGATATCATTGTCTTCTCACCTACTTTTGATAGTCACCTGGATGATCTGGGAGAAGTGTTCGAACGTCTGCGAAAGGCAAACTTGAAGCTGAAAGGTCGTAAATGTGAGTTTGCAAAGCCAGAGGTCGTTTTTCTTGGTCATATTGTCAGTCGAAACGGCGTGGCTGCAAATCGTGCTAAGATTAACAAGATCCAAGAATATCCAGCCCCTAAGGACATGACTGAGCTTCGCCGATTTCTTGGCTTAGCCGGATACTACCGCCGTTTCGTCAAGGATTTCGTCAGGATTGCGGCGCGCCTCCACAAGCTGATGACTAAGCAAGTCACGTACAGCTGGACGACTGCCTGCGACCAGGCATTCCAGCTCCTCAAGGATAACCTCACTAGCGCCCCAGTATTGGCTTGTCCGGATTTTAACGAACCTTTCATCCTGCACACGGATGCTAGTGGCTATGGATTGGGCGCAGTGTTGTCTCAGGAAAAGGATGGTGCCGAACATCCTGTCGCGTATGCTAGTCGTTCCATGCTCAAGGCTGAAAGAAACAGCTCCGTGACGGAACAGGAACCCTTGGCTGTTGTTTGGGCAGTCAAGCACTTTAGGCCTTATCTGTACGGTCGAACATTTGTCATTGTGACGGATCACGCCCCTCTGAAGTGGCTGTTATCCACGAACACCAGTCCGTCTGGACGGGTTGACCGTTGGCAGACGATTTTGCAGGAGTACGACATGACCGTCAGATACCGGCAAGGAAAAACACATGTAAACGCCGATGCTCTGTTGCGCCTCCCTGTACCTGCCGATGGTGTAGTCGGAATGGCTAATGTGCTTCAGCCAGTAGTTGAATGCCCTCAACACAAGGATTTAGCCAATGACAGCCTGCCGGAACGACAGCACGCTGGCGAACAATTGGTCCCTCTGATCCGTTTTCTCAAGGATGGATCTCTACCAAACAATGAAACTCTGAGCACCAAGATTCAACGTCATGCGCGAAGGTACACTCTCAAGAACGACACCCTGATGTACAGAGGAGATGGTGATGAAAAAGTAGTTGTCCCTGATGAATTAAAGAAGGAACTGATGGGAGCGTATCATGATGCCCTTTTCGGAGGCCATCTCGGATACAAGAAGACTCTGGACAAACTTCGGCTGAAGTATTTCTGGATTAACATAGCGAAAGATGTTGAAGAGTGGTGTAAGAGTTGTCAGGCTTGTCTAACCAAGAAAGGTCCACAGCGCAAGCTGAAAGCTGCGTTAGTGTCCATTCCTGTCAACGCTCCGTTTGAACGGATGGCTGTTGACATCTTAGGACCCTTACCGATAACTGAAAACGGGACGAAATACATAATCGTGTCCTCAGAGTACCTGACTAAATGGGTGGAAGCATTCGCCTTGGCCGACACCAAAAGTGAAACGCTTGCGCGTATCTTTGTCAATGAAATAGTGTGCCGGTATGGTGCTCCACAACAGTTGTTGTCCGACAGAGGTACTTCGTTCTTATCGTCTATGATGCTGGAAGTGTGCCGACTCACTAATACCCGGAAGATTCAAACTACTGCTCAATGTGATGGTCTGGTTGAGCGATTCAATAAAACCATCACCACCATGTTGTCAATGTACAATGTACATTAGCTCCAATCAACGTCATTGGGACGTCTTTATACCCCTGGTCCTGTTTTCGTACCGCACTTGCTTGCAGGCGAGTGCCCAAGCATCGCCATTCTTTCTCCTTTATGGTCGTCATCCTCTGCTACCCATAGACGCACGCATGGGCAACGCCTACACCACGCCTACACCGGTGTAAGCTGGACCCACGCACCCACGCAAGGCAAAATAAAGGACCCACGCAAAGGCAAGGCGCGCGAAGCGCGCCGTTGAAATACCCACGCAGACGCAGGACGCACGCTGTCAAAATACCCACGCAGACGCAGGTCGCGCGCTTTCAAAATACCCACGCAGACTTTTTCTGTTTTGCATGGGGGGTCCATTTTTGGTTCATTTTTCGACTTTCTCCGATCTCGCTGACTTTCACATATTTTATTGTCCAAGTGGTGTACTTTAACGAGTTTTAAAAAACTGGGTTTATTTTAGGCAAATAAGTGGGGGGGGGGAGTGGGGGGGGAACGCCCCCCCCCCACTAGTGGCCACTTCACCCTAGCCCTATGGCCCTGGCGGAATGGCTTCAGGACCTGCTCGACCTCACCACCTGAACTGACTATCGACAGCTGCAGACTAAAAGTGGGGTCGAAAGGGGGAGGTCGAAAAGTGGGGGGGGGGAATAAAATGAGCCAAAAATGCTAAAAATGCTGTATAAATAGCCTGTTTTCCACATACACTGCTATAACTATGCTTAAAAGTGCTCAAAAATCATGTTTTAACACCAAAAAAGGCGATTTTGCATCAAAAATTTCCGGCGAAGCCGGAAAATTTTTGAAAGTTTTGACCAAAAATCCTTAAAATATCCCGGACAATCTTCACCCTAGCCCTATGGCCCTGGCGGAATGGCTTCAGGAACTGCTCGACCTCACCACCTGAACTGACTATCGACAGCTGCAGACTGTTTGACTACTTACTTGACTTATCCTCATTTTGACTTATTTTAATCTCATCTTATTCTCGTTCAATCATCATTTAATCATCATTTATTGAAACATTTTTCTTGCCTTATTTTCTTGCCTTATTGGACTCATTTACTTAATTTTTATAAAAGTATGTTAATGTTCTACATCCTGAGATGATACTTCATGTTTGACAGCCTGAGCCAATGTTTGGTTGTTTTGTTCTGTATGATTGTGTTGTATCGCCTGAGCGATTTATTTTTCCGTATTTCGTCAGGAGACGATCCCTCTTCCGAAGGGGGGGAGGTATGTGAGAGCTAGCTAATTCAGTGGAAATTTTGTCTTGTAAATGTTAGGTTAAACCTTTTGCTACGTATATGTTATGTCTAACTTCAAAGTCTAAGTTACTTGCTGTTCGCCTTAGACGCCTTTATATTTCGCAGAATTATGAGCAATCTCATTTTTGAATAAGTTATTTTTGGTGTGCTGTTGATTGGGTTTGAGTTGGGAAAAGCTGTAAAAGCTAGCTAGCTTGGCCGATTGGCCAAGCTAATTCTATTTATGTTGAGATTTTTATATCTTGTACTGGGCTGAATCATGTTGTCAAAAAAACGGCTGCAAGCTGAACTCTCGCTTGGCCTGGAGTTTTCAGTTGTCGAGTTGGTTTGGTTGAGGCTGGTAGGCTTTAATTTTCTCTCTCTTCTCTGCTCAGTAATTTGGTAACGTATTTGTCTGTTTTGCCCTGAGGCACAGTATTTATGTTGTCGTAGGAGCACCACGGGTGTTACATTCTTTGTTGATAATACATTTGACTATTGGTACATAGCATTAAAGTTCGTATTTAGTTACATTCAGGTACGACATTTGATGGCACGTAACGAAGTAGTAGGTTTCACACTTGTTACAGCTTGCTTCGGTGGATTTGTTGCACTTAAAGCTGTATGTTGTATTTCAAGAAATTTAGCAAAACGACGAATGCACAAAAACTGTTAAGAAGCAGTACTACAGTTTAAGACCTCTAAAGCAATTGATGAAATTGTGTTACTGAACCTCCAACACATTTTTGATGTACCATCAAAGTGGGGTTTTTAAGTAAAATCCATAAATATCAACAAGTTCAGTCAGTCATCTCCATCCCGACAAATGAAAAATGGAGCTCCACACAAGAAATTTCATCCAGTTTTTACTTGGAATAACAATGAAGAGAAATTGAAGGGAATATAACAGGTTTAAGAAAATTGCAAAAACGAGTTCTTTCATTGACTGGCACTGACAATAATCTCTCTTGCATTCAGCAGAATTTACAATTAGCAGAAATGACTTCGGCGTGCCCGCGCCTGCGTCTCACCCCCTTTTATACGCCTAAAGCCTGGTTCACACTGACAAAGTTTTAAGTTTCAATGTTTTAGTTTTAAGAAATTTTGTTTTACCAAAGATTGATTCAGACTGGATTGCTAGTTTTAGGATTTAACGGCTGCAGCTGTCAATCAAAACACAATGTTCAGCACTAAAATTCCTAAGTTTTAAGACTTAAACAGTTTTCAAGTCCAGTTTTAAGTTTTAAGGAGCTCTTGAAACTTAAAACTAAAAATTTTAAAATCAGTGTGAACACTGTCTCTTAAAACTTACAACATTAAATACTTAAAAAAGAGTTTTAAGGCGTCAGTGTGAACCGGCCGTAAGGGGGGGGGCTACTAAAATCTGCTTGCCCCGACATTGTCCGATTGGCCTGCTTTTTGGCACAGATATAGAGCATGGGTGTGGTCAAAACTATATCGGATACTGAGATCTTTTATGTGCCCGACCCCCCCCCCCATTTTTCACAGCTACCAATATAATTATTTAAAAATTTCAGCTGTCTGCTAGACGCTACCTTCAAAGTTGCCATTTGGCATCATGATTTAGCAAATGTGTCCCCATCTACAGAAAAATTGTAGACGGCTGTACCTTATCTGCATCTAAGAGAATTGCTCTTCAAAAGTGAAATTTCGCTAAAAATTTATAAATTTTTGGCTAACGAAAAGAAAAATTTATTTCTGGTGCAAGCTGCAAGGCTGTAATTTGGAATATGCAGAGGCCCTATAGGTGTACTCATTTGTGGCAAATGGTAAACAATTCTGCCGACTGAAAAAATTTTTATCTCAACTTGAACCTTCAAAAATTGCCGAAACCGCCGTTTTCAGTCTGTCGGATCCTGTGTAGAAGCTTTCTCCATAGAAGTAGCAAACCTTCACTAATCGAGCAGAAATTTTTTGTGTGTGTATTTTTGACCAAGCTGCATTCAAATGTCTCAAAACTATTCATTTTCAGAAAATCTAATTTTTTCGATTTTGGAGCTACGATTGCCCAAAAATAGCGATTTTGGCAAATTTTGTAAGATTCAAGTTGACATAAAAACTTTTCAGTCGGCAGAATTTCTTGCCATTTTGTACAAATGAGTACACCTATCGAGCCTCTGTATATGCCAAATTACAGCCTTATAGCTTGCACCAGAATTAAAATTTTCTTTTCGTTAGCCAAAAATTTGTAAATTTTTGGCGAAACTTCAACTTTGAAGAGCGATTCCCTAAGATGCTGATAAGTTACAGCCGTCTAGTATTTTTCTGCAGATGGGGGGCACATTTGCCTATTCATTGTGTCAAATGGCAACTTTGAAGCTAGTGCCTAGCAGTCAGCAGAAATCTTCAATCAATTATATTGGTAGTTGTGAAAATGGGGGGCCGGGCATATAAAAGCGACGGTTGCACACGGCTGGAGGGCGTCTAAGATCTCAGTACCCGATTTTTTTGACCACACCCATGCTCTATATCTGTGCCAAAAAGTAGGCCAATCGGACAAAGTCGGGGCAAACCTTTAGTAGCCCCACCCCCCTTAAGGCAGTTAGGTGCGAGTAAGTTATATGGCAGTAGTATGAAAGCCGCGTTAGCAAAGAAGACTAGCCTCAGATAAGGAGAGGTTAGCTATGCATCTGCAAAATTTAATAAAACTTATGATTTGATCAGTGATTCATTGTTGCAAACCTTGCACATTCTCGTGGTTTATCGGAATAGCTGCAGTGGATAATGAAATCATCCAACATATAACCAGCATTAATTCGAACATTCTCATGTACTAAACCGGATACAAGTGACAGTGTCTCCTGATATCCAGCACCATGACTGATAAATGGTTGCTTCGCTTTAAGGCGTTCCAGGAATTTAATCTAAACAAGACAGGAATGCCAAATTGCGACAGGCTCTTTTGTCAGCAACAAGAGTTTACAAAGTCAGTTAATTTCGCTAGCTATTTATTGTCCAATGGGAAACAATTTATGCCTTAGTTTGACGCAGTTTCTGCCTCTGCTTAAGGTCGTGCTCCCTTAACGTGCATTATATCGTTTAAACGTTCAGAAAATACATCGGATATGATCATAAACTTCAGGTGTAAATGCAGGCTTTATTATGCCCGGCGACTGTGATCATTTTATCATTAGGTGCTCAACACTTTGCTTTTAGATATAGGTCGCTAGCCCTTTGAGTAGCTGAATGCAAGAGAACTTGCAAGAGTGCGACCTTAAAATATGTTTACCATGTGTGAAGAACTTAGTTAGTGATAACATGCACTACATGGGCTTTGAGCAAAATTTCTGATCAAAAATGTACAAGTTCTTTAAACATGACATTGTCTTTTAAGAAAGTTTTCTAGTCATGAGATTTTTGAAAATGAAACATTTAATCTGAGTTGGATACTAATGGATGCGAATATCAAAAAGACTTGTAAGATCAGAAACGATGATGTAAACGTTATGCAGAAAAAAGCTTGTAACGAGTCACGGTTAAAACTGACAATCTGCTATACCTATACACCTGCATGAGTTAATGCAATTATACAATTGTCAAAATAGTATGTATGTTTCACTAATAATACAGCGTTTTCATTACAGTTACCATGTCGCTTTGATTTCTCCTTTCTGATTCCAGCCTTGACAGACCGGATTCTTTTCCCTCTAAAATAAAGTTAACTTAATATTAAAGCGAAGTTGTTAAAAACCAGGAAAGTGCTATAAAGGTATACCTGTCTTAAATTTTTTTATCCTCTCAAATACACATTTCTATTTGTTACATGCAAATCTAACGTGATCACATTTAACGGTGTGTCAAAGGTGACAGTTCTGAACAAACTTCTAATTTTACTGCAACACTGTATCAACAGATTTAGAATGCTACCATTGTTAGCTAGCATTCGTCACATATTTTTGAGGTTTAGTGAAAATACTAAAAATTCCTTCAAAATTTTATAAATTGTCGTGTTACCGAATATGTTCCTTTAGTAGGTTTTTGTCCAGGTCTATGTCCAATTTGTATTCCAACATGTATAGTATTCGCGCCCTTGGATTCACTTTTATGCGTATTTTACTTTGATGTTTAGTTCAGGAATTCAAATAACAATCTTCAATCTAGTTTTTTGATGTGGCGATTTTATATTAAAAATACTTCTTGTGCAATGTCAAATTTTTCCATAGGACTATAACTAGAGCATACCTACGGTTCCTACAATTACTACTGAATGTGGCGCCCATTTAAGGTGGCTGCTCTGCATTTGATGTTTTTCATAGAAAGTCTTTTCGGATTATACATGCATGTATAGGATTATTTATGTATGCTAGCTGTAGCCTGTAGAACAAAACCCTAAACTTAGGCACTGATATAGCATACAAAAATGTCACCGCTTAAATTTCAATTTTTCCGGCTACGCCTCACGTAGCCGGCTATTATACATTATTCTTTCAGTAAACATCTCTGCAACACAACACAAATTTTTGCTGGCGAAATGCTGATATGTGATGAGCATATTGAGGGTGTTACAGGAACTGGTTTAATTAGTATGTTAGACAGACGTCTTTTCGCCCATTGTGTTACAATTAGCTTCAAAAACTTTTCAGAAATTGTTATGCAAATGAGCTGCAAATGAGCTGCAAATGAGCCTCCACTTTGTTTCTACTTACGTGGGTTCACGTAGTGAAAGTCATGTACACTGGTACACGAATTCCGACAAAGCTTGATGAGACTGTGCCTCCGTAGCTCAGTCGGCAGAGCGTTTGCCTAGTGCGCAAAATGTCGTGGGTTCGAGTCCCACCGGAGGTCCGAATTTTTCGGACCTTCGGTGGTACATGACTTTCTTCTTCTTTCTCATTTATACTCTGTTTTAACAATTTATATGAGAAGAAAGGTTGCACTTATATTCAGAAAAGAAACAGATTATCAACCGGTACTCAGTGATTGCTTATGCTCAACGTTCGCATTGCTATTCATGAATGTACCTATAGAAAATTTCGGAACTGCATGAGTGCAAAAACAGTGGTTAGGTTTCTTGTATGCATATAAGCACTAAACATGAAAATTGAGATGTTATTGGGAACACAATCGTTGAACCAAATGTGTTTTGGGGTACAGGTACAAACTGTAGCGGGGCTAGTAGTTTTCCTACGTACTAACACCGTTACCACGCCCTGACGTAGCGGACGCGGAGACCGTGGCACAGATGGATAACTGACCGACTACAGGAGACGGTCGGGACAGCCTCGCCAGACAGTATACGCAGGGGTAAATCCAATCCTAAGGGCGAGATGACTCGCACTCTCACTCACTCAGAATAAGTCTACCTACCTAGCAGGAGCTCAGAAATACTAAACCTAACTAAATACACTTTAATAAAGAATAGAACAACAAGTTATAGTAATATAACAATACAATAAAATACTGGGATGAACCCTCAAGCACACACAAACAAACAAATAGACACTGACTTACAGTTACAGCGGGCTGACGGGGGTCAGCCAACGTACCAAGCTCTGGGGAGAGCTGAGGGAGGCACACAGTAATATTTACAGTAATGGGGGAGAATAGCAGATAAATAGCAAGCGCACACGTTGACAGAATAATACAGAAGTGAATAGGGGAGCGAGTGTATGGGTTGGACCCTCCCACGAGCGCCCCCTAGTGAGAATTTCCCCCAAATCACGTAGCTCCCAAAGTCACGAGGGGGGAACCCACCCAATCCCACGCATACACGTTGGGGGAGCTACGTGACTTGCAAACGTGTCCCAGCCCACATGATGATGTTATGATAAGCCAAGCGGGTAGCTAGCCTAGCTACAACCGCCAGCAACGGAAAGGTTGACCATTCCAACCTTGATCCGTTACATCTCCCCAGGGCTCGCCATCCGAACTCCCGAGAGGATCACTGCACAAATGGCGAACTGGTACGTGAGCTGAACTCTCAACAAGTACGTACAGTACAGAGCAATGATGCTACAAGTACAATGCAACTGCAAGTCA